>BMAO01007125.1:0-74860 GCA_019973975.1 Trichonephila clavata
AAATGCTCGATTTTATAAAGAATGTAACGGGATATATGTGGGAAGAGTTTATTCATTTGTAACTACAGAAAAAACTATTGCCAATTTGAGCTAGTCATATTACAGAAACGAAGTCTGGTTCGTAACTGAATTTTGAATTTCCAACTGTTTGTGAGGTTTTAAACCTCACTTATATAAGCGGTTATACCTAACGTTCCCTACAATCCATCAGATTTAAAGTACAGCAACGTGCATTATTTTGTTAATTTACAGGACTATTTACAAGTTTACAAGGTTTGAATCTGCTATGGTACTGCTAAAATGCAGCGTTGTTGAGACCAGATCACTCCTGTGAAAGGCTGCTTTAGGACGACATTGACATACTCGTTGACAGGAACCTTGGTAGGTCTCTGTGAGTGTTAGATAGTCCAAACGAATCTTGAAGTCAATCGGAGAGAGTCCGTCGGAATGTGCTGGGGCGTCGTAGAGTGTTGGAGCTTGTAGAAGTGTTTTTCTAGCGTCTGTGAAGCTTCTTGGTTACCTCTTTTCGTGGTAGTGCCTACTTCATGCCCCTGCAAGCCTCACGTGACGCAGAATCGCTTCTGTTTGGATGTAGCCTGGATTACTATTCGGCTATTGGTCCTAGTTACCCCTCACGAGGTAGACATTGAAGCCGGAGACTGACGTGGTAACTGCGCCGGTTACTTTTCTGTGGGCTGGATAAAGGGAGGTCAAAGTTTAACTTACCTTAGGGCATAAACGTCGAAGTGTTTGGTCTCGGATACCTTTTCACGCGAAACTACGAGATCATTGAGACGTCATTACCCTAACAGGAAATCAGTCCTTTGGTGCAGACCTCCCAAATCCATGATATGCAAAATGGGAATTAGGTTTTCTTACCAAAGTTATTGTGTTATGCTGAGAGGAATGGTTAATTTTATTTGATTTGAATTGCAACTGTAACTTCATTAATGCTTGTTCACTAAATCTTTGAACGTATATGCCAAGTGGCTATGGTAGCGAACACTTGACTGTCGTTATTTCTATGGAGTCGTAAGTACGAGTCCTGGCGCCATATAGAAAGAATGACGCACGTAATAATCTGTCGATGATCCCTTGGTTCGGCGTGGGGGGTTGAAGAATGGTGTTCTAGCTCAGGTAATCTCTTCGTCAATTGACTATCGTTCAAAATAATGAAGTTCGTCACCAAGAGCCCTCGTGAAGTTTCAAAATGAGATGTTAACCAATAAATTCACTATCTGGTTTAAATAAACAAAAATGGGACCATCGCTTTTTTACATATCATATGGACAGCAACATAAATTTTCTCAAAAATCAATTCACAAATGTATCAACCGATACTTTAATGGATTTTAACTCACTTCTTACACGACAATAATGTGATGACTATCAGCGATTATTTGATCCAACATACTTTCAGAAGGGAATGCACAAGAGACAAGATGCTGCATGTAAGATATTCAACAGACATAAATCACCACAACATAAAAGAAAATGTGAAATAATAATCAAGGAATTTTTTGCGAAAACTAAATATATATATTATTTTTGTTTGCTCGGATAATATACATTTGAGCGTCACATTTAGGTTTCGAACCACTGAGTCAATGAGTGAAGAGGACCTAAGGACAACTTCCATTTTGGGCACAATCTAAGCCAGCTTCTTCATATTCGCCTTTGAACTACACAAAATGCCTCAAATCCGATATTTATCATGACTTATCAAGATTTATCAAGTTGATACTGGAAGCCTAACCAGTACGAATTATGTATATTTATGATTATCATAAAAATGATGCAACACATTTTGAAATAAGTACTTATAATCCCGGATTTATGGTTTAGTTTTTAAGCTTCAATTGGATATCTGGTTGAACATCAGTGCAAAAAAATGTACGTTAAATATATTACTTGTCTTTTGCATCTTAATCTGATGCATCTAAGTAACGAAACTTAAATTTTAATTTACAGAATCATCTTTCTTTTTCTGTTGAATTCAATTAAATTGTCTGAAAATATATATAAGGCAAACAAACACAGATAATTTTTTAAGAACACACGCATTAAAATTATTCTAAACAAGAATAAAAAATGTTTTGATCAAAATTATTCTCAAAAACGCTTCGTTTGCTTAGGATATAGACATCAATCAAAAATAAAGAAATTTACTCTACCCAGCCGGCTCGGTGGCTTTGATGTAGTGTGCCTACATCGCAAGCCCAAGGTTGCGCGTTCGATCCTGGCTGGAGTTGATAGTTTTTTTTATGCGAAAATTGTAGTCACGCATGCCATATGATTATGTGGTATCTAAAAGATCCTTTGAGTGTCAATTTGGCACTGGTACTCTCGGTAAAATTAAATCACGGTAACATTTAGCATAAGAAGAGGGCTTGAATTAAATTCGTTCAAGCGTCAAAGTTTGGCAGCCAGAGCCAACACTTGTGATGGTGCCATCACTGAAATAGCTCTCACAGTTGGGGAACTTGCCATATCTGCAAATGCTTGTGAGCCAAAATGCAGCCCATTTGAGAAAAAAAACCACTCTACTAAAAAATACCCCTAATGATGAAAACTTTAATCCCCAAATGATAGATGTAGTATCATGCATATTAGTAATTAAGCAATTGCAGTTAAATCTGTAAATTCTAAGCCAATATTTAAGGGTAATTTATTAAACCGATAATGAACTTCTTACTTTCCTGAAAACCTCATGTAAACACTTTTTTCCATAAAATAATACTAATTTCTTATTTCCTTAACCGATTACTCTTTACTAGTACCTTAAAGTCTTATTCTTAAGACATTCTCTGACGTAAAGATATGTACTTCTGAGAATCCGGGAAAGTCTATAACTGCACTGTCTTTTAAAATTTATAGTTCAACACCAAGGTTAGAGCCCCCTTCAGGGCGAGGCCCTCAAAATCGAGTAAACCGTATAAATGAGAATTGACTTCAAAAATATAAAACCACTAAAATATACTTTTAGTGTATGTCTAAAGTAGACTCTTCAAAAAGCGACAAGTTAAAACCAACTTTTTAGGGGGTAAAAAGGAACTGGTAAATAAAATAACCATTTTTTTCCCTCTCAAACGAGAAGAACTAAAAGGAATGACAAAGTTACTTTCGAACCTTTTATCCGAAAAAAAAGACATTTCAAAAAGCTCTCAATTTAGAGCAAAAAGGCTTGCATTTGTAAAAAAAAAAGGACAGCAAGTGAAAAACATCAAAACAACTTCTAAATTTAAAATAAAAAAGATACATTGAAATGAAACCAAAAAATGCGCTGAGTTACAGCAGTCGACATATTTAAATTATTGTTTTTAGAATATATTTATTTCAGTCAACTAACAAGGCTGAGAAATTATAAGAAAACAAAATAAGGATTATTCGAGAAGTATAGGAGCATTTTAAATCATATCTTTTAACAATAAAAGAATTATAAAGATATGATTTTATTCAACATTATATAATCAAGCGAGCTCTCATTAACTTATAATTAAATCTGAAAAACGTACATAGGTCGAGGGAAAAAAGTATTTAGCCTAGAAATTTGTTAAAAAAATGTTATGTAACACGAAATAGGAATCAGAGAAGCTTAAAAAAACAAATTCAATAAAATAATACAATCAAATTGAATGTACTAAGTAACTAATACCTTTGATAGAGAAACATTTATTTTCAGCTTCAGTTTTTAAAATAATTAACTCAAATTTTTTGTATGTGTTTTGTATAAAAGTAGAAGTGTTTTAACCTTCAGATTTATCAATCACTGTTTTATTAAAAAATTTACAGTACCTTAAGTTAATATAATCACTGTTTTTTAAAGCAATTTCATATAATAGCTAAGATAAAGTGCTCTAGTTTTTGTAAAAATTAAAATATCTCTTATCCTGAAGCTCATTTCAAAAATGAATAACATAGATATAAGTCATCTGTAAAATAATGTCATTGGATACTCAGTTGCATTTAGCTGTAAGTATAGAGATTGGAGTATTACATTTTGAACTGACGACGCTACTAGCTACAGTACACAACCATTCTAAAATAACAAATAACAACTTTATTCACAACTAACTAATCACACCTTATTCATTACTAACTATATCTAACATCTCATAACTCCTCACAAACCCTATTCAAACGCTCTCTCTAACGCTCCTGTCTCTCGTCAAACACACAACTCCCCGCATTTCCTGGGATACATTTGCACAACGCCGCTGTTTTTTGAAGCAGCGCCATCTATAACCTTAACACATTTTAATTCAATATCTGCGAAACTTGCAAGTTCTGTCTAAGATGATCTGACATTTCTTTTCTCTTTCAACAAATAAAATGCTATGAGGAAGAAAAAAAATCCCTCGAACAAATGAATGAATAACAACTATAATAAAAATATGTTTTTATTATGCTAATGTGGAAATCTTTACTGGTTTTCATTCCTTAAATATTAAATTCAGTTTAAACAAAGTATCGATCTTGCTCTAATTACATACTGAACGACATAACGCCGTACGATCACAACAGAGTTGCCTCTGATGACGGATGTTTTTTGGACGACTACAATATTTAAAAATTTAGTTTAATCAACAGAAAAAAAACTACTCATTTGAAAAAAATTGATCACACATCTAATTACATACTGAACGACATAACGCCGTACGATCGCAACAGAGTTGCCTCTGATGACGGATGTTTTTTGGACGACTACAATATTTAAAAATTTAGTTTAATCAACAGAAAAAAACTACTATTGAAAAAATTGATCACACATCTAATTACATACTGAACGACATAACACGTACAAAAAGCCTATACGATTTTACAAAAAAAAAAAAAAAAAAAAAAAAACTCATAAAAAAATTGATCACACATCTAATTACATACTGAACGACATAACGCCGTACGATCGCAACAGAGTTGCCTCTGATGACGGATGTTTTTTGGACGACTACAATATTTAAAAATTTAGTTTAATCAACAGAAAAAAAACTACTCATTTGAAAAAAATTGATCACACATCTAATTACATACTGAACGACATAACGCCGTACGATCGCAACAGAGTTGCATCTAATGATGGGTGTTTTTTAGACGTTTACAATATTTAAAAGTTTAGTTTAATCAACAGAAAAAATACTACTCATTTGAAAAACATTGATTATGTGCGTTCTCATATACGCTGCTATTAACAGGGGCAAAAGGGAGAAGGGGAGGGCAACGATTTTTTTTTTCAAAATTTCAACCTTTATCTTTATGAAAAAGATATTTCTAGTATATAGATAATAAAAAATAAAATTTAAAAAAATTATGTTAAGTATTTCCACAAAAGGATCGAAGATTAGGTGTTTGAGCTTTTTTATGATAAAAAGTCAAAGAATTTTTGTAAAGGAAAAACAGGCATTTTAGGGCTTTTTAAGATTTATTGTGACGAAAGGACACCCCTACTAAATAGCTACAAGAAAAAAAAACATCAGGTACATTTAACAGTTTGAAATACTAAATAAAAAAATACCTACATTCGAAATGATAGTGCTCCATAAAGCAGAAAACGGAAAAAAGCTGGTTCGACAGTGCACGAAGAAATAGCTGGGACTACGAAATGTTGCAGAGTGTACATTGTACTACTCAATTTCTTCACTTATCATTAACCATAATTTTAAGTTTTTTTGTATTGTTGGAAGATAATTTTATTTTGAGTCTAATATCCTCTAACTAAAATTCTTTTTCTATTTTTAACGAAAATTCAAGCTCTTTGAGGCAGTAATAAATTTTGAATTTATTTCTTTTTCTGCTTATTTTTCTCCTGATTTCCATACCAGAGAACAAGGGTGTCAAACTCAAAGGCTAACTTGGGCCAAACAACCAAGGTTTAACGTTAGATGCCCCCACCCCCAATCAATATTTATAGAAACGTAAGCTTATTTCGAATAATACATTATAATAAACAAAAATAAAAGAAAAAAATTGAATGCTTACGTCCTTACACTTAACATCTCTTCTCTACTACTATCTTTCCTACTTCGGAAGAAATTTTGATATTTTTTTTATGTATTATTGTGTGTCAATATATATTGGCCTGGCCGCAAAAATGTTCGTTGTGGGCCGCGAGTTTGACACCTTAATATAGGACATCTTTTTCGCATAGGTGGGTTCCAATTAATAATAATTATTTTTCTCTATATAACCGCGATCCACCTTATGGGTAATGATTGAGAAAGATAAACTAAATTCTTTCAGCATTTAAGGTATCCAACAATTGCGATAACTTTTTTTTAAAATATGGAGATTTTTTTGTTGTTTTTAGATTTGTTTAGTACATTTTAAGAAAAATATGCACAAATGAAGAGAAAAAGAAATTGCTTTATACTAAAATGGGAGAAAATTTACAAAAAAATGCATAAATGAGGCCCATTCTATACCAAAAGTTTCTGAACAAATTTTCAATTCTGAAGTGTTGTGTTATTCATTTTCGAAATGACCCTCAGGATAAGAGATATTTTAATTTTTGCAAAAACTAGAGCACTTTAACGTAGTTATTATATGAAACTGCATAAAAAAACAGTGATTATATTCACATAAAACGCTGTAATTTTTTTAATAAAACAGTGATTGATAAATCTGATTTTGTAGCAATCGCTATCCCCGTTTGAGCATTAAAAAAAACACAATTCCAGTAAAACACGTTTTAAGGTATGACATTTTCTTTCAAGTAAGGGATCTGCTTTTACTAAAACACTTCTAGTTTTTGTTCTAGTGAACGGAAAATTATGAACTTCGTATTTTTATAAAGCTAATAAGATGGTCTATAAAATAAAATCATAAAAACCAATTGTAAATTTCTGGCAAAATTCACCATTTTAGGATAGTCGGATATTTAAAAATATATATATATATTGAGTGTGTTTGTGGTGGGAAAAAAGGAAATAATTGTTGGAGAAGAAGAGAACCATTCAAAAGCATAAATCACTTAAAGAGCAAGATATTGTCGAATTTAAACACACCGAATATAAATGAGAGAAACTTTAAAAAGATTGGTTGATAATCTTCGTCGAACCACTAAAAGTATCTTCTTGGCTAAGCCATTTGATACCGTAACAAGAGTGAGACCTAAACTTAAGGGGATAGACTGCTAGGAAAAGGACAAAAACTATTAGGAAGAAAATTGAGAAACTTTAGTCACAAGAACAGGACAACATGGAATCTAATTTTGTGTAAGACCAGGAAACATCCCACACTATAGCGCCAGTAAAGAGGACAAAGAAAAAATATATAGAGAGTTTAATTTCTGTAAAAGTATTCAACGTAATGTAGGCAAAATTTTTAGAATTCGTTTGGCAGAATTTTTTTCAAAAACGTAAATAAAATAGAAAACATCGTCAGATGCACGGTTGCTTTTAAATCGTGGTGTGATGAGAAGGGTCCCCCCCCCTTTATTTAACAAACTGGAAAAGAAGTAAACAATGAAATTTAAAAAATGAATATAAAAACGTATAAATTTATTAAAAATATTTTCAGTAAACTTTTGCGTAAAAATTTGGTACGATTAAGTTTAACATCTTGGGAGTAATCGTTCCCCTTGAGTTACTTGTTTTTTCATTATTTTATGTAAATGGTTACAGTTATGAAGTAAATAAACACATTAAGCTCGGTATTTAAATATTGACAGTGTTTTTAGAACTGCTTCGCGAATAGTTATTATCCTTTCATCAAAATTAAACTTAATTATTAAGAACTGTATATGCAGTTCTAAAAACTTATAATATTTGAACAATTAATTTACTCAAAATTTCGTCTGTATATATAATTCTACTATATATGTATAGCAATAACTATGTTCCAACTTATCTATCGTAGTGATTTAATATCAGTGCGACAAAAAATAGCTCCATATGGGAAAGGTAAAGAAAGGAATAATTTAAAAATAAATAAAGAACTATAACTAAGAATCAGTATAGAATGCTTTAAAACAAATATTTGAAATTTTTGAATAAAATCGAATATAATTGGAAGTAATAAATATATTATAATCTTCATCTTCGTAACATTAAAGTAAAAGGTTAAATATTGCCTATTAAATGGCTGGAAGGTATAATGCACCATTAAATTGGTCCCAATGAGACAATGAGATTAAACAATACATTATGTGATTGCATAAAGTAATAAAACTCTTAACAAACTTTAGCATTTCGAAAAACATCTTTTACTGTCGTTTTTAAAAATATTACTTATAATTTCTAAAACAGATGCATCATCGAATGAATACTATCTGAAATAGCATGTCCAGAGTCATAAAAATGTAAAATTACACAACTTAGAAACAGAACCCACTTCTAGCCATCCCAATGGACCGTGTCTTGACTAGCAGCGTAGTTTATCTTTTAAACCGCATATTCCAGGTTGTGGGTTTCATTACGCAATAATAGGACATATTTCCATTAGGCAATTATAAAGGGGATCGCAAAAAAAAAAAAAAAAAAAAAAAAAAAAAACGAGAGTTCTCACTCAGAGTTTGTATTACAATAACAACTGCTTGCCTATACTAGCGCGGTACAAATTTGGCAAATGGTAAGTCACAATCATCTTTTTACGAACATTGATAGTAAGAAATAGTTTTTATGTTGAGACGAATAGAGTGTGATGCCATTTTACACTAAGTAGAGTTCTATCATTTAAAATAAGGGCCTGTAACCCATGACCAGCTGAAGGCATTTTAGTGGCTCCACATTTGAATTGAGGCAATTTCATAAAAAAAAAAATTGCCTTGTCTGCTTTTTGTCGTAAAAACGCCATTTTTTTCTCTTATTCTTGATACTTAAAATATTTCACTGATGTGTTTGGTATAAATTTGAGATGAATTTTTCAAAAATTTCTCTGTATCTTAAATAATTCTAAATATACATATAAAAAAATCTGGCTATGCGTAAAATTTCACAAATTTTAGGTAAAAAGGTAGACTTTTATCTTACACAGGTTTGCAAAATATTTTAATTCGACCAACAGAATTGTAGGGGGACTATTTTAAGTTTTCTTTGAGGCAATTACGGAGGTTCTACGTGTGAACTGTTAGGGACACATCGAGCCGGAAATTCATTTATACCCAAACGCGTTTTAAGGTATCAAATTCAACGATAGCGGTTGACACGCTGTTCCAGCCCTGCTATATCAACAGAAAGGGGAGGGATGAATACCTTATCCTTTACGTACACCCATAAGAAGAAATCATAAGGTGTTATGTCTGGACTTCTGGGTTCGCATTGGGTAAGTGGTATGTTGCAGTTAGCGGCTCATCCAATATTTTGGTGAGGGAGATGTTCATCCAGATTAACTTACTCATAAGATAACCAGTGAGGTGGTACACCATCCAATTGGAAAATGGATTTTTTTTTATCCTACACCAATCTTAAGAATTTCTGTGATTTGTTCACGAGCAGCCCAATAAAATGATGACAAAGCATAAAAATAATTAAAATTTGCCTAGATAGAGTTGTCTACAAAAAACTTTAAATCAATAGGGCAGTGTCTGTGGTGGCTCAGACACTGCCCTATTGATTTAAAGGGCCCTAACCATCCATTTCACCCTGGTGGAATAGAGGGCAACAAGCCGAATTCTTCACTTCAATGCGATGCAAATGCCTCTGTAAATAATCATGTCCAGTAAGTAAACAAAAACACGCATCTCCAACAGATCGAGGAAGGGGACTCAACCACTTTCATTTATCAAGATATTCCACCTTTTACCTGCAGCTGCATCCCCATACAGGGAGGCTCTATTAATTTGCAGTTTACTGTAAGTGGTTCTTTTGATGTTACGCAGAGGCAAAGGAGAATCAGGTTGGGACATGAAAGGTCCTGCTTTAGCAAGCCTATTTTTTTTCTCTCCAGAAATGTTATAGTGACTGGGAATCCACTGGAGGACAATGCTTTCTCTAGACTTCGCAAGTTCAATTAACTTCATTCTACAGGAATGAACCAGTGCGTTTTCATTATATCTTGAGTTTATTAGAGACAAAATGGCAACTTGAGCATCGATAAAATAACACAATATTGCGTTCAGAACAGCTTTCCAATTAATCGGAAAATGAAATTGTGAACTGTGGTATCAACCAAAGAGTCCACATATTCAAAAAAGTGGCTCCCATGACAGTTTGCTCGAGCAAAAAAAAAAAAAAAAAAAAAGGGGGGGGGGGCTGAACACCGACACTTTATTTCTGGACACTACATTTATCTTTGGCGAACCTAAAACTTGTTGCAATGTGGCTATTACCTGCGTCACTTCCGTTTGGGGAATGACACTAACTTTAAGGGTACATTTACCTCACGGTTCTATGAAATGGTGCGTATCTTTGACTGTCACTGCTCTACCGCATCAGAAAAATGTATTCTTGTTTATGAATCACCCTGTATATACGTATATATATTTAAATCTGTATATATAAATACAAATATATAAACACCATCTTCCCCTTAGTTGTAGTCTTGTAAAACAAACCTCCTTTTTTTAACACCATTTTATAAGCGTCTCTTGTATGTAACGGAATCTTTGAACTCACTTTTTACTCACTTTAAAAGGTCAGATTAATTCGAAATTTTGCTCACTTGACCAGGGCAGATGACAATACAATAATTTAATAATTTCCAGTATCCTGATCAGGATCATCAGGACTAACGATTTCCCATTTTCAGATCTCATCCTGCACTTGGCAACTAATTTCAGGTCCCATTTCCAGATTTGGCGACTAAAAGATTTCGTTACAACTTAGTTCAATTAACTAAAAAAGGGTCTTTTTTAGTTTTTTTTAAACTAAAATTTATTTCTCAAATTTATGTAAATTTCCTGACTACAATATTTTTTAACAGTCGTGTGGCCTGCGTATCACTGTGAATTTATTGATGTGTTCCGTGAATCATTGTAAATTTATTAATTTTGTCCTCGAGCGTGAAATGTTGAAGAACTCTAATTTAAGACATACAATTGGTTATTGCCAACAATAACTACTAAAGCTTACATTTGCATCATTCTTAATTTAAATCTATTTTTTTCGTAAATTTTCATCACCTAAATAAGAGAATATCAATTTACGGTAATGTAGCTTCTTTGAAGGATGCATAAGACACTTATTGTGACTTCACGTTCCTCACCCGTGTCATATACACTGACAGATTAATTTTGGAAATAGTTTTTATCATTTGACCATAGAAACTTCTGATTAACAATTTACAAATCCGTACCTTATTCCTAAAATATAAAGGTTAAATAAATTGTCTTTTAATTTGGCTCGTATATTCCACTGCATTCAATAATACAATAATTAATTGAAATTATGTATAAAAATAATAATTTAAGCTACACGTTTTCATGTGAAAAATAAAAGAGTTATTTTAATGAAAAAAATCTTAAAAATCAAAACGGTACTTATTTAAAAATATATCTCATATATATATTACGAAAAATTACAAAAAAATTGTTAAATTTGCTTATTTTTTGTACAGGAATACTTAATTATATCAAAAGAGTCTCATTCATTGTTAGATATTATTTTTGCTCAAATCCGGTCTCTTTAAATGTACAGTGTAGTAAAAATTTTTTCCTTACAAAAAAAAAAAAAATATATCACCATTTCCTTTTTTAATTTTTAAAGATATTATAATAAGCAATGCAAAGTTTTTTCCTTCTTTATTCTTTCTCAAGAACTCATCATAAAAATATGTCCTTATTCATTAACTCTTCTATTTCAATTTTAGTTTCAGAGACAAGGAAAACGCTGTCTTTTCCTAATTTCAGAAACAAAGAAATAACTACATTTTTTTTTCTTTAAAAAAATGATACAAAATTAAAACATTATTCAGAAACAGAACTTAACATTCCATTTTTTTTTCAAACTATTCAATGCTTGAAGCAATTTTTTCCACTTATTATTCTTCGATAAATCTGATTAAAGTCAAGGATTTAATCTTAGTTTTACTTCTAATCTTCTTTTTCGCGAGAAAAAAAATTACTATTCTTTTTAGGATTAACTTAACAAAAGTTTTTCCAAAGATCCTTCGGCAAAAAGATTCAAAGCAGGGAGTATTTTAATTCTTTTCTAATTAAATATCACAGCTAAAATTTTCTTTCTAATGCACTTAGTCCAGTGGAAGCTGAAGCTTTGAATTTTATACCCAGTGGAGATAAATATTATTGAAAGAATGAGGCTTAAATTTTCAGCCTGGGGAAGATTTATTTTTGTTAATTTATGAAACACTTTTATTTCATGTTTAAAAGGATTAGTTTAGAATCAAAATTAAGTTGAATTGCATGTTAAAAGAATAGATTCTGATGAAAATTCATAAGGGACCGTTGGAAATTTTTTTTTATTTTGATGTTTTTGAAATCAGAGTTGGAAAGAAAATAATTCATGGAACAAATGTAATCTGATATAGTGAGGGTCGCATATTTAATTTGGTTGTTATTAAATTTATTTTATGTACGTAAATGATAAGAAAAAAAGTGTACATGTATGTAAAGAATCCAAAGTGAAGAAATTGAGAATTTTGCCTTAAGGCGTTATTTGCCTGTTCTAAGTGGGTTATGAAAACATGTGAGAGAGAAGTAGATTTAATTTGTCTATTCTGGAAAGTAATTTATATTGTACCTGTAAAAGTGAAAATTATAAATAATTTCTTTTCACATAAAACTAAAAAAAAATATTCTATCATAAAATAAGGTTATGATAATATAAACTCAGTATTTAACACGGTTTTGTTGTGCCATAAAACACCCGCCATATAGAGGGGCTGAAGCACGTTGAATCTATCGTTGTCCAAAGTCCTTGCATTGGCATGGTGTGGAATGAGTGATTGAGAGTTACATTAACGTCGCACTATAAAGCAACATTAGGGCTCTTTGTGACGAACCTCGTAATTTTGAATCTCAGTGAAGTGACGAGAACATCAAGCGATCACTGGTCTCCGAACTACCACACTACACTACCTTCCAACCTCGACAGATTTAACGTGTATCAGCCTCCTTCTACTCAGTGAGTCTTCAGTGGCATCAGAGCTCGAACCCGCGACAGGCCTGCCACGAGGTTGTGACCATAATCACTAGGCTACCACGGTCACAAATTGCGCGGCTTAGGAGAGTGGTATACCAGCTCAGGTGTCGTCCTCGTGTTGTTTTAGAGCGTGAAATTAATAAATACTTCTAATATTATTTGGATTGTAAGTTTTTGAAAAAGGAAACTGGATGTTTTTAATCATTTATATAAAATCCATTTTTTCCCTTTTTATTCAAAATTAAAGCTCGAAATTTTATCTTACTGGATGTGCTGAATAATCTGAGTTAGGTTTGGACTTCCCCCTATTTTTATAAAGTTACAAATCTTTTTAAGGGGGTAGGTTCACGAAACAGGATCTGTATCTCAGTAATGTTAAAAATAAGTATTTTTTAAGGAACATTTATAAACATTCCATTGAATAAAAATCTCCATTTTTTTTTACTGAATATTCTTTGACCCATAATATATACTTTAATCATTCATTTTATAGATAGGATGTCTAGTTACTTAAAAAAAAATTTTTTTTTTGCACAGATTTTTTTTTTTTAAAAAAAACAGTGAAATTTCGTGATGTTTAATGCTATAAATTAAGTCAGAATATTTTTTTTTGAAAAAATCCCTCGATTAAAGTATGTATTAGAGTGTAATTATTAATTATGTAAAGTTATCAGCTGTTAAATGCAGTAGTTTAGGAACAAATGTTCCTTATATGGTAAAAATGTTAGTTTTGAGAAAAATGGATTTTAGTAATGGATTTAGTATAATTTGACAGGTGGTAAAACATTTTCAAAAAATTATTAAAAATACTTCTACTGCACGTAGAATAATAATTTTTGCACCATTAGAAGCGTAGAAATTCATATTTTATTAAAATGGAAAAAGAGAAAAATGTATTTGGGGGCCGAAATTCATGAACCCTTAACAAACTTTATTAAATAAGTTATTTATATGTACACTATTATAAGTAAGAATACTAACTTTAATTTAGGATTTCAAATATCTTATACATTTTAAGTGCCAGATATTTGTGTACATTTAAAGTTAATTGAAAAATATTTCTAAGCATATGTTTATTTAAGTAACAAATATTAATTACTTACATATCTCATTTCGTATACACAAGACAAGAATATGTTATTATATTATGTAATGCAGAATAGAAAAACAAAGGTAATGGATAACTTCATATTAGAAAGAGGGAAAATTATAAAAACACTTTTTAGAACGATATAAGTTATTTCATGAAAAGTTTGTGTAATTATAAAACCAACTTATAATAATCAAAATTAAGCATATTTGTGCTATTATGCTATTTTTGGTATTTTCTTTATGTTCGACTGCAGTAAATAAAAACAAAAATGTTTACACAAATTTCTTTTCTTTTAATTGTTGGATTCTTCTACGCAATTCAAATTTTTTTGAGTAAAAATTGTTCTTGATTTTTTCCTAATCTGTTCTGGAATATATTAATCGAATAAATATAAATAATTTTTAAAGTTTTTTCCAGTTTTATATAATTAATTTGAATCTAATATATAATGTATGCTAAAATAATGCCTTTTGAAGCAATTCAGTCAATGCATACGTTAAATTCCGAGTGTATCATCCTGATTATCCCAAATATTTTCTTGAATAAAGATTAATTCTGTAATATTGATACTAAAAAATTAACGATCGGTTCCATAAGATGAAAACCACGACTTTCAAAAACTCCATTTTTCCATATAATTAGAACAGATTTTTAAAGCTCTGTTTGGTGTACTACAGTTCTTAATGCTCATCTCCATAACCTGTGCTGGAATCAAGTCTCGAAAGCGTGATATGGATTTCGCATTTAGTATGAATTACCGACTCTATATCTCTACAGGGAAGCAACAGTTGGGGATGTTCAGGGGAGGAGAATGATATTTGTGATCTAATATATTGTTCTGTGAGTGTTAATTTCAGTAACACATACAGTGAGTACTAGGAATCTCGCATTTCGCACATTCAATGCTTGGGCGTAGCCACTACTTAAGTCCGGAATCTTAACCATTGGATTGCCCAATTTTTTTCATTTTATCCATGCGTTTTCTTAAGCGTTCAGTGAGTACTTTAAAATGCATACATTCCCCGAAATCAGATGCAGTAGAACGTCGTTTATCCGAATGTTTATTATCCGGACCTAAGTCCGGATACGTTTTCGAACAGTGCAATGCTCAACAGTTTTTTTGCGTGAGGTCAAAAATGACGGGAAAATGCGGAATATTAGGTCAGTTTGATTCCAAGTGAGGGGTGTATACGTGTGTTCTATTGTTGAATTGTAAACTGCTATGGCTTACCGACTTTGTCCAATCGATCCCAGGATTTCAAGAATGTGATGAAGAAGATGTAGAAACCTAGATGGCATGCGGTGCAAAGGACTGCGGATTTCAAATGCTAAATGATGACAAGATTGTGACTTCCGTGCAAGAAGAATCCGACCCTGTCGACGATGAAACGGATAAATGCGAGGACAACCACAACAACAAAAGTAGAAAGGGTGCATTAAATTCTGACGCAATTTTCTGCGTTAAAGACAACTATGGAGGGGTACGAACACCAATCAGAGCGCTATACTGCTCAACTGCTGCTGTACGAAAAAATCAGAGACCTTGCAGTGAAAAAACGAAGGTGTACAACGGTACAGTGAAAAATAGGTGATTATTTTCCACAATAAAGGTAAAGGTTTTCTTCAAGCTCGTTTCTCGCATGTGATGATTTTCAATATTCGTATAGTGTCCGGTTTCATATACCACATGGATCGCATTCGGTTTTCGGTTATCCGAAAAATCGTGTATCCGAACGATCTCCGGTCCCAATTGATTCGGACAAACGACGTTCTACTGTAATATTGAAACACACAAAGTATGTTGGTTTCCCTACAATGATACGCTGATTGCGAGAAAAATAGGTTTAAACAGGGAAAATACCTTTCCGAGCATTAACTTGATTAAAATTATGGAAATTCTAGAAAATGTGAACAGGAAAACCAGATTGATTCCATAAAATCCATATTTATTTTGTATAATACGTAGAAATCAGTTCTTTTTAAATGCCACGAATTTTGTTGTATTTTTTTTTAAAATGTTTTACTAAAAATAACAAGATATGAATATACCCATAATGGAAAAAAAGAATTTAACTGAACATTCAGTCTTTTATATTCAACATAAATTTTACATTCAAATATTTCAGAAATAGTAATTTTATGCACACCACTACTTAATCGTATTGCAAAAATTGAAAAAGGAAAAATATTAATGGTAATAAAACCAAATCAAAATATTACAATTGAAACAAAAGTTTCGATGAAAACATATTGGAGTAAAAGTAGAAAAAAAAATACTATTAATTTATATACTGCATTCAACTTCAAAATAACACGGTTTGCACAGATATCAAGAATTTGGCATAGTTCCATATCAGGGAAATAAATTACATCACTATTCAAACAAACATGCTTCTGTACATTGTCTGGCATAAACATTTTCTATTAAGGATCTCAATATAAATTATTACAGTACAATTAAATGAGCAAACAAAATGAATAATGAAAAAATTAAAACAACTTGTAAAAAGATTAAAGAATAGGAAACGAAGTAAAAAACATTCCAAGCTTCACGACAAAACTAATAAATCAAATCATGAAACAGTAACAAAATTAATATTTTTATTATTCATGTTGGATTGGGTTAAGATCCATTAAGATCTATATTCTGTAGTCAATACAACAATGAAATATTAACTGCTGAGAACATAAATCTATTCTGATATGAACAAACATAAATCTAATCTAATAGCACCATGAAATCTATTCACAACAAACATGCGGAGTAGTTCAACGTTATTTATTTTATTAATACTTTCATCCTATGTACCATATTTATGGCAGAGAATCCCCGTTTCCACTAAACAATACGCCTTCGAAATGAATAGAATAATAGATGGGTTTAGTAATATTTTAGAGAATTGGTCTCAAAATGTATCATTTTAGAGCAATACCTCTTGGGGGAAACATTATAGGAGTATATCATTTAGACAAGGAAAGAGTGAAAGAAAGTTTTGGTAAATGTTTACAAACATTTTATTTTTGTGAAAGTTCTTTGGTTTCAAATTATTATAGATTTAGCTAACACTTTTTATACAAAATATAGTATGCCGTTTAAAGGAAATTTTAAATAATTATATATGCTACCGTTGAGGTTCGAAAGCTGTTAATGTACATATTAGCTAATCTGCAGATTAACTGATTTGCACCGTTAAAGTGCGGAATAAAGAGTTTTCCACGTTTTAACTAGGTAATCTTCACATTAACGGTTTCCGTATCATTATTCCCAAAAAGCTTTCATCAGACTGGTTTAAAGCGGATATTTTAAATCAATTGTATGCGAGATCTGAATCCAGTGTTTCCAAAGAGAGATTTTTAACGGAAGAAAATGTCTCTGCTCTAAAAATAGCCTTACCGTCAACTAGCAATAAAATAACCCTTTGGTAGATAGCGGGAAAGGTTTAAAAAAATTCTCACTGTAAATCTAAATATACTACGAATAAGTGAGCTTGTCGCATACACTACTTTCTATTTAATTGAAAGTCTCACCAATTTTTAAATTGCACTGATATAAATAAGCATAATTTTATTATATATTTCTCAAATTCATTTCCTTAGCTGTAAAGATTTGTTAAACAGTTTGATACTCTGTATTATAGATTTTCAATTAATTGATGATTAGTTTTTTCAACTAATTTGCAGTTTGTTTGATATTAACTTGATTCTCTTAAATATAAAAAAAATAAATGAACAACATTTAATTTAAGCGCGCAGAAAAGTAGCAGTTGTTCAACCGAATACCTTATTTTCACTTTAGCGAGTGCTTAGTATGTAATGTGCAGAAAATCTAGGTAATTTGAGAAATGGAACCATTATCCACACTTTAACGGATGATTCTAGTTAATGTGTAGTTAATCTAGCTAATCTGCAGGTTATCTGATTTCTGCACTTTATAGAGGACACCTATACATATTGCATGTATGTTGGAAAATTTATTGCTCTAATAATAATCATGAGAAAGTTGAATGTAAAATTTACATGAAAAGTCATGAGGTATTTATATGTAGTACCTGTTCTTCTCTCATTCTGAAATTATTTTTCTCAGAAGAAAAACATCTTGTCAAATAAAATTTTAGCATATTCCCGCTCAATATATTTAAGCATATATGAGCTACGATTTATTATTGCGCAATGAAGATCCAAACATACAGTCGACTCTCGACAATTCAAAACTTCGATAATACAAACCTCTCGATAATTCGAAGTATATGCTTAGTCCCTAGAAGAACTCTTGATATTTCGAACTAAAACAATACGTTTGGCTACACTCAATATTTCGAAGTAAAATATGTGGCTGGCCAGATTACTACACGCGATAATTCAAAGTTATAAAACTTTCGACAGTTCGAACAATCACTATCATGTACAGTCAAGTAAAAAAAAAGGTCGGAACTTACAAGATTTGCGTTGTATTGTTTCTACGTGTCTCCTTGTAACGTAGCCCCTTTAATGATCATCTGTCTGCTATTCCTCCTTAGTGTTTTCTGGTCATCAGGGGAAAATACACCATTATTCGTATCCTTCTTCGAGTGGACAATTGACCAACCTGTTGTCAGCCGTCCGTATCTTTCATTTAACACGTGGCCTTGCTACACTTGTGTTCAGAAACGATGGTCCACTATTGCGAAGATGCGTAGGAGTGTATATGAATGTATTCTTTTAATACAGGACTTTTAACTTCTGTATAATATTTATATTGTATAGTATGTACTTCTTAAAAATACTTTAAAATAATTTTATACGTATGTAAAATTGTTGTTTTATTACATAGATTCGTTTAATTGTGTTAGGAGAAAAAATTCTCTTTGTGTATTTTGAAAGTTTTATTCTACCTTCTTGATAATTCGAACTCTTGATTATTCGAAGTTTTTCATTGGTCCCTCCAACTTCAAATTATCTAGAGTCGACTGTATAACCGATGGCTGGCCGGGTAAATTTCATTCATGCGAAGACAGTCGTACGGTGGGATTGATCAAACTTCAATATATGAAGGTTTTCAAAATACTCACGTTACGACGGCGTGGATAAACATACTACTGAACAGAATTAACCAGAAATACAGCTAATGATATTAAGCAAACAAAAACAATGCAGCTGCCATCAAGAAGGTAAAGTTTTGGTTAATTATATCCCTTAAGCTCTCTCTCTCTCTCTCTCTGTTTTTTCTGCATAATAAAATTTATTCTAAATGAAGAATTTAAACTTTAAAATAATTCCATTTCTCTAACTAATGAACTGACTTATTTTAAAATAAGGATTTTAAAAAAGGGCTTTCCACGTTTTTTGCACGATTGATGAAGTTTACGGTAGTTTCTTACAATATTCTTAAAAAGAAATTTTAAAAAAAAGTGTTGAAAAAAAATTCTAAATATGTTAAATCTGTAAAAGTTGCTTTGCCGTTGACTCTGAAGCTCGGTAAAGAAAAAAGTAATGTTAAGACAGGAAAAGGAATTCTATGATAAATAACGTAATACACATGAAAAACACGAATATTTCAATAAAAGGATTTATAGGATCATTACAATTGTAATTTAAGCTCATATACTTATTGAATACAAATTAAATCATATAAATGTTTAAAATTTCGAACTATTTTTATCAATTTTCCCAACCTTTTTTATCAAGCTGTTTATCAACCGATACGAGTAGTTTTTATCAAACATTTTTTTAAATGTGTTATTTATCGGTGTTATTGACATTTTTCATATTTACTTAAGGGGAGACAGTAGAATACAATTGACAAAAACTGGTCGAAAATTCAAATAAATTTTTTTAGACTATAAATTATTTTTATATATTTTTTTATTATCTCACAAATACTTGAGAGCCGTGGGTTAAAAATATGCTGAGTTATGATAACTTGTATGTTCTTTTTTTATTCACATTTCAATAGCAAATAAAAACTTCAATTGATTTATCTTTGAACCAATAAAAATTGCGAGTTTTTCTTCCTGTAACAAAGCTAATGGTTCTATTCTGCCAAATGTGCTGATATTTTTTTGTAAATTTGCTATTTATATACATGCAACAAAAGTTGGTATAAATTTCAAAATTAAAACAATATAGGATTTTCTTAAAAAAATCTTCAAGTTTAAATTGTGTACCTTTTTTTAAAGAATTTTTATAAGCATTCATAAAAGTATTATTTTATGAATTTAAATTACGTTACATATAAAACCCATATCACATTCTGTTGCACATATTTCGTCATAATTGTAAATCATTTTTTTTTGTAAGTATATCAATTAGTGTAGAAGTAGCAGCATTCTTAAAACTAAAAAAAAAATTAATTTAATAAGGGAGAAGTATTTTGAATTTTTGTGGTATTTTAAACAAAACTCCTGCCTTTTTTTTTACATATTACTTAAATGCAGGTTACAAGCAAAAAAAATTGTAAAACCATTAAATCAAAGATTACTTCACCTGTAATACCTAGGTACCCCTTAATATTCCTAGTTCTATTAAAAAAAATTTTTAATAAATTATATCATACATTAAGGCATATTGATTCCTAAATATAGTTTTAATTCATGGTTTTCTCTCTTTTAAAAACTGCAGAAGATTTGAAAAACTATCATAAATGCTGTTTTTAAAGATTAATGAAAAATACTTATTTTAAATTTAGTAAAAATTTTAAAGTATATATATTTAAAGAATTTATTCTAAAATAAAACTTTAATAAAATTTTTATTTAACATTATTTTTTTTTTGAAAAAAAATGGAATCAAACGATATTTTTGAATTAATAAAACTATCATACAAACTTATGGCCATGATTCATGAAACAGGAATGTTTAATTTATTGTTTCATTATTTTCAGCAAAGAACATAGTTTTAGTACATTCACGGTTTCAAAGCCAGATTGCTTAAAATTATAAATAAAAACCAGTTCTTACTTTATCAATAATTTAAAATATTCAAATCAGAAATTTCTTATAATTGATTATTGCTAAATTTAAATTTATTTCTTTAAGCTTCCATCAAAAGATAACATTCGATTTAATTTGAAATGTTTAAATTTTGTTAACGAATGTTATTTTTTCTTAGGATAAATTTTGATTAAACTTTAATAAAAGGCGGGAAAAGGTATAAGAATGTGTTGAAAAAGGACTTAATGTAAAAATCAATTGCCTTTTAATAGATACTTCAAACATTTTTTAATTACAAGACACGTTTAGTCAAAACCTTTTAATAATTCTAAAAACGAAACTAATATCCAAAAATCATGAATTCATCCACCTCTAAAATTAGCCGACCGCTCTTCTAATCGTATTTTCATGCATCAAAAGTTTTAAGCCCTGAAATATTTAATAGTTTAACTTCCTTCAAGAATAAAAGTTTCGAAATGCTAGAAAAACCAATTACTGAGAAGGGGAAAAAACGAGTTTTATACGGGGAATGATTACCACAAAAAAGCTGAAAAAACATTCTGGAATTATTTCAAAAACTAACAGAAGATATATTTTTTTCCCCACTTTGTAAAAGAGCATTAAAAGGGGTTCTTCCGAAATTAATGTTTGTTCTGAAGGATGGAAAACAGGGGTGTTTTGTTTAAGTTCGCATGAGACCGTTCGTCTCTCAGCATGGAATTGAATTAAGAAATAGGGTTACGAAATAAAAAAAGAACCTTTTCAAAAGTGAATACGTAGTTAGATTAAGTTTTTTAGCATGCTAATATGAAACTTTAAAAATAACATTTATATCATAAATTAAAATGAGAGTGACGCTAAGAATAATAATATGAATAATCTCAAAATAATAAACTAAACTTATTTAAGAAATAAAATAAGACATGTTTAACACGAAAGCGCTTAAGACGAAATAACGGTTAACACGAAATAATACAATGATTACGACAAACTACTATGCATTTTCATGTAGTTTTTCTCTTACCACGAAACAAAAATCGCTTATTACGAAGAGATTTCCCTTCTGAGAATGAACAAATATGGAAAACACCAGCCACGCTGGTTCATCATTGGAAGAATTCGTTGCAATATAGATGATGGTAATAAATGAAGAACTCTAGTTATGGCAAACAAAAACATTTTGAAACTTGTTCAAAGCTCAAAAAATATCATTTAGGGAGATTCCGCCGACGAAAAGGAAATGAATAATGCATCTCCTGTCCCCAAGTCATCCGAAATGATGATCATCATAAGTATGAGCAGTTATTTAGACGAACACTCCAATGGTGAAATGAGTATTAAAATGGACGATATTGAACAATTTGATGCTAAGAAAGACAGTGTAGAAAAAATCGGATTATTTTCCAAAAACTCAATACATGATTTGTTTTTCAAAAAACTTGAAAATTTCGTGTTAAATTTCATAAAGCTCTTGAGAATGTTTTTGTTTTATTGATTTTTACTAAACACATGCATATGTATGTGTTGAATCTCCAGTCCTTTTTATGTCAGAGTTGGGGTAAGCTTCCTGCCCCGGACAACTCAACCCACCTCCCGCATAAATACTTTGACTTCGACTTCCGATGGCATATTCTCTAGAATTGTTTAATGAAAGAAGAATTACACGACAACAGTACAAATGATAAAAAATGCTGTACAAGTGCAGTTCCTTGATGATATTGTCCAGAACATGAGCGCTACACTAGCGGAGTCAATGTCAAAACGTTTTCAAGAGATTTCTGCTAAAAAAGGACATAATTCATACAAATATAGAAGTGCTTCTCACAACTTTCAATATTGGCGACCCAATATTCAATCATAATTTTCATCACCCCCCCCCCCTCCATACAATAACAATGTATTGAATTTAATACTACTATACTTAAAAGCTAAGATTTCATTGGATGTATATATACGTCCTTCCGAAGTACGATCTTTTCTGCGCACTGCTATTCATAAAATTATTTCGAAGGCTTTGGAATACAATAAAATGAACTTGACGGTGCTTGTAAGGATTTACTTATTTCAGAGGATTTGCTTATTTATTCCTTTACTATCCCTTTCTCCCCGATACACCGCATACGCTCGCCTACTTGTTAAATGGTGGGATTAGGAATCGAATCGCGTAATTTTTTTATCGGCATGAAGGAATTAATTATGAACCGGACAAATTATCAAGACAATTGTTAATTTTTGTTTTTAATTCTATATATAACAAGCCTAGTAATTATTAAACTTTTTCTTAACTTAGTATTGTTATATAAATTATAAATACATTTCGCAGTACTAATATATTTATAAGTGTATTTTTTTCAGTGTAAATGTGCATTTTATTTTTTATTATGTCAGAATGTATTTTATTTGTTTACTTTCAGTAAATTAATTTTTAATTAATCTTTTGTTTTCGACTTTTCAATATGCTCGCGCCCCCTTGTAGGGTTATCACGCTCCCCTAGGGGGCATGCCCCACAGTTTTAGAAACACCGAAACATAGAAATTTTTCAGTTTGTATAAAATATGTAATGATTAAAAGCTAAGGTTTTATATAACCGTTTTTTTCCCCATTAGTCTCAATTAATTCGAACAGTATAGTAGTAATATATTTTAATTATAACTTTGAATATTTATCATTTTAATGACTGGCTAGTTTATGATTGTACTGAACTTCTCCTTGAATAAATAGTAATGATTCAAATTAGTCTTCCATAAAGACATACGGGTAAAAGATTATGTAAACAAAAGCACTCTGTGATCAAAGAGTAGGACTGCTCAACTATTTTTATTTATGATGTATTTCCTTCACAGAAATATTTTTAAAGCCTGTGAAATATGCTCGCAATTTAAAAGAACTACTTAAAAATATGTTAATAACCAATCAAAAAAGAACTTATTCGATATATAAATATAGGGATGTTGTTTAATCAAGAATTAACCCCTTAACTGCCGATTAAAAGTTCGCTATTCACTCCCTAGTGCCACTGATTTTCACATGGGCGAGCGTATGCTGTGTATTGAAGGAAAAAGAAAAGGCACCAATAAGCAAATGTTTCTTTGAAATAAGTAAATCCTTCGCAAACACTGTCAAGGTTATTTGGTTCCATTCCAAAGCCTTCGAAATAGTTTAACTAATAAAAACGCAGAGGAAAGAGTCGCATCTCGGAAAGACGCATATATACGTCCGGGGCATTAAACGCACTGGTTGAGCGAGACGGATATATACGTCGGTGCATTTAAAGAGTTAAATACAAAGCTCAAAATTCGTTCTGATGAACTGGATAGGACATTGTGTTTACTTTTATGTAAAACATCAAATCTTCGACGAATCTTAGGTACTAGAGGTCGTAAAAGCTTTGAAGTATTACAGTTTCGACGAGTAAGTGTTCTTGGTATTATATTATAAAAAGTAAAAAACTATGCTTTAATTATTATAAAGCAATCATTTAATGATTTTCTTTTTAAATTTCAAGTTAGGAAAATTTAAGTTTCATTTTGATAATTTAACCATTTTTTCCGATTGTTTGGTATCAAATTATTAACATTAAATACGTTCGTTGAAAATAATTAACATATACAATTTCTTGTACATATCAAGCTTGAAAGGAAATTTCCGTAGAAAAAATAAAACGTGTATTCAAATGTTTAAAATATTAATTAAACTTATTTTAGAATTATGCTTTCAGGAAGCTTATTTTTGTATAAGATCAAGAAAAACTATTTCTGATAAAAGAGTTTCAGCTCCAAAATTCGAAATGCATCTCTAAATGGTGTCAAAACAATATCCAGGTCTTACAAGATGAGAAATTTATCCATATTAAAGTGAAGTATTAAACATGAATATAGAAGCCTTCAACTTTTCAAAAACATTTTATATTTTTCTAACAAAATATCAATTTAAAGGATTAAGGCTCTAGAGCTGCTAGTGAATTTTTACAAGATAACAGAAAAGTTGCAGATTTACATAACAGAAAAGTTGCATTTAAGAACATTTATAAGACTACAGAAAAGTTTGTCAGTACCGTAAAACTCAAACTGTTTTTTTTTCCTTTAAAAAAATCCAATTTTCTCTTACTTCTGATCGCTTTCTAACAATCGAAATCACAAATTTAGAAACCGAATCCTTTGTTGACATCGGTGGTTACCTGGGAAACTAGGGATAAACAAACTTTTACCCACTGGAAAAAAATGAAAAGAGGATAAAGCAGGCAGCAAACAATTCCACTCTCATTTGTTGGTTGAGAGAACAGAAATGAGAGCTTAAAGCTCCAACTGTTTCATTCCATTCATTCTGTGGTCTTAAGGAAGGACACTGTGAAATAAAATTGAGACGCTCTTTCTTTTTCCGGAAGATAAATAACAAAGAAATCGAGGGGGGGGGGGGTAAGAAAGAATTCTTTAGCTCGCTTAGCTTTTCTGTGTGATGGGAATTTTGATTGTATCCAGTGGGTTACACATAAGTATCAATTGTAATTAATACTTTTTTTGCTAGTTTCTTGTAAACTATATTGTGTTTTGAATTAGATAGCTATTATTTAAAAAAAGAAAACAGATTATTTAGGAACAAAAATTATCCGTAATGACGGTAAAGCACATTTAAAATACTATATAGTTCTTGTCCAAATTCATGTATCTAGGAAATGGTGAATATATATATATATATATATATATATATATACAGTCGACTCTCGATAATTCGAAGTTGGAGGGATCAATGAAAAACTTCGAATTATCAAGGGTTCGAATTATCAAGAGGGTAGAAAAAAATCCCAAAATACTCGAAGAGAATTTGAAACTATGTAATAAAACAATTGTACGCATGCATAAAATATGCATAAAATTATTTTAAAGTAGTTTTTAAAAAGTACATATATATATCAAGCAATATAAATATTACGCAGGAGTTAAGAGTTCTATATTAAAAGAATACATTCAATATTTTCATACACAATAGTGGACCATACTTTCTGAACACATGTGTAGCAAGGCCACGTGTTGTGCGGTTGGTCTAATGTCCACTTGAAGCAGGAAAGCAATAAAAGTATATTTTCGCCTGATGAACCGAAAAACACTAAGAAGGGGTAGCAAGCAGATGGTCATTAAAGGAGCTACGTTACAGGGTAGACACGCAGAGACAATACAACACAAAACTTGTAAGCTCCAAACTGTTTGCTACAGGGCTGTACATGATAGTGAGTGTTCAAATTGTCGAGAGTTTTACAAGATAACTTCGAATTATTGCGTGTTGTAGTCTGTCCAGCCACAAATTTTATTTCGAATTATTGAGTGTACCCAAACGTATTATTATAGTTCGAAACATCAAGAGTTTTCTGGTGACTGAGCATATACTTCGAATTATCGAGAGGTTCGTATTATCGAAGGTTTGAATTATCAAGAGTCGACTGTATATATATATATGTGTGTGTGTGTGTGTGCGTGTGTGTGTGTAATATGTCAATGACCCAGTAACGAACCGAATTCAATTTATATATATATATACATACATACATAACACCGGTGAATGGTATTATTTATTCCATGTTGAGGCGATCTATTTTAAATTGTTGAATGGAGGAGGCATCATTTTGTTGCAGTTGATCCATTTTTATTTTACAGTTGGACATTCACACTATTTTAACACACAAACATACACACACATAACTAACGGTAATTAACTCAGTCGAATAGTAGTAACAATAAGCAGCAATGACGTTTCACATACCGAAGACAAAGAGAAAGAGCTTTCAGGGTTCTTGCTATTTATACGAAGCGCAGCAACAGAAAATCTTATAATCCTCGTGACTTACGTGGACGGAGGCTATAATTGGTGGAAAGATATCGTTCGGTAGATTCTGATGTAAGCTTACCCTTAAAAATGGAAGCTGTTAACTTTAGAGATATGATTACAATTAAATCTTGTCTGATAGACAAGCAATAATTATTTACGCACGAGTCCTGAAGGAGAGGACCGTTTAAAATTAAAAAGTAGCTTAGAGAAATTAAAGGGATTTATTACATCTAATATAAAAACCCACCACTCTCTCGAGCGCACCGAATATTTAGAGCACGTATTTGCCAACTTTAGAGATTTGAATTCGAATTTTTGCAACAATAGTGTCCCGGATTTACTTATTTGCTTATTTTTAAATTCCATAGAGCGGGGATGGGCAGACTTTTCCAGGGAGTGGGCTCCTTCTTATTTTTTCAAGAAGTTGTGGTCCACCCAGTGTCAGTGGCACACACAAGAGCGGGGGAGGGGTCCACGGGTCCGGACCCTTCCTCATAACTCTTCATTTTTTCCGGTTCATTATAGTCTCAACTATATAGTTAGTAAAATATATTTAAGTATTTGATATTAGTAATTCTTTTTATTTATTAATGTTAATTATTTATTCAGTAATTTATTTTTTGCTGTTATTTGTTCTCGACAATCGACAAAATAAAAGAAAATATGTTTGACTGTGTATTAGGGTTTGTACGAGAATGTTAGAGATTCAACCCTCAACCCACACTTCCCTTTAAAAATTCTTGTGTCCGCTACTGTCCAATGTCGTAGGTGTGGTGAGGTAAGGAAAAGGTTATTTCATAACTTAATAATAAGTGTGGAATATATATACTTACATACAGAGAACTAAAATAAGAAAAAACACACTTTTAAAACCGCGTTTAAAGCAAAACGCAAGTTACAAACTTAATAATAATAGCCCTAAATATATTTATATCAAATTATACATTTATTATGAAACGATTCAAAATACATTAAAAACTAAAACATTTTTATCTAAAGTTAGTTTTTGTTGTTATAGTCAGTAGAATGTGCTTAGTCTGTGTACTGTCAGCCACACAAACTTGAATTTTCCGTATATAATTACTAACTGGTAAAATTTTTAGTCAGTCACCACAAAATGTCTTGACGGTCCACCGGTCGATCACGATCGACGTAATGCCCACCCCGGCACTAGAGAGTGAGTGAATTAACATATGGTTTAATGGTGCACCAGCCAATTCCGTCTAAAATGCTCCAAACACTTGTTATTTAAATTGCCTAACGATATAAAGAATGTTTGTGAAAAAAAAATTTTATGACATTTTTCTTGTATAACACTTTCAAATCTTACTTTGAGACTTAAAAGCAATAACAATAAATTATAATTTTAAAAAAACTAAAGAACACGCTTTTATACTGAATCGAACTAAAAAGTAAAAAAATAATTCTTTATTTAAGAATAAAATGATGAACGAGAAAATTAATGTCATTGGGGTAAAAGCGTGGGGTGTTTTATAAATATATCAATTGTTATAGTTTCTAACTTCTTTCAATTCCGAAATTGCACCCCACGCTTTTACCCCAATGACATTAATTTTCTCGTTCATCATTTTATTCTTAAATAAAGAATTATTTTTTTACTTTTTAGTTCGATTCAGTATAAAAGCGTGTTCTTTAGTTTTTTTTAAATTATAATTTATTTTTCATTTTTTAGTTTGATTTACAATAAAAGCGTGTTTTTTAGTTTTTTAAACTGTCATTTATTCATTGTTGAATTTATCCTTGAGTTTGATATTTGGAGCCAGAATTACGTGGCTGCTGGAATAAGTCTTGCTTTTCAATGGATTTTAATTAAAGGGTCTGAAGTGTATTTATTCTCTCCGTTTACGGGGCCTTGGATGAGTCCCGTATCGTTATATTAGATTAAGTCTCAAAAGAACAGGTCAAACAAATAAAATGTGTGGTAAGAAGAAAAAAAGTTCGAATTAAAAAAAAATTAAGGTACCCTGTTTTTATAACGGACTAAAAAGTATAAAATTCCTCCTTTTCGTTTTTTTCCCTTCTTTTTTCACATTTTCATGCATTGTCATCCACTTCTGAGATAGGGTCCAAATTTCAAGTCTCTAGCTCATCGGAAAGTCACACAGTTTAAAATCAAATATTCTCACCTTTTAAACGTATTGTTATAATTTTAATTCGTATCATTACTTCTAAACGTATTACTTTATAAAAATAAAAACTATTTAGCAGTAAAAACATAAATTATTTTTTTCACATCACGAGCCTTTTTTTTTCTTTTTCATTTTTAGAAAAATGTTTATATTATAGTAAGAAATTGATAGCACACACCCACCCTCCACTTTCTCACATACAGAACACATTTTTTGTTTGTTTTATTTTTATAAACCGCAAGTGTATTAATTAAAAACACTCCCTGTAGGGTTACATCTTTTTCTTTTAGTCGCTAAATCTGGAATTAGTCGCCAAATCTCGAAATGGTATATCGAATTAGTCACCAAATCTGAAAATTGTCTGTGCAATAAGTTGCCAAATCTGGATGTGGTATATTTAATTGTCGCCAAATCTGATTATCGTGATTCCTGACGACCCTGATGAGGACAATGGAACAAAATTATGAAATTATTGTATTGTCATTGGTCCTTGACAAGTGTGCAAAATTTCGAATTAATCTGACCTTTTTAAGTAGGTGAAAATCGAGTTCCAAGATTCCTTTACATGCAAGTGATACTTACAAAAGCGTGTTAAAAAGAAAATTTGGTCTCTGAAAAGAACAGAATATAATTGAATAATTATGCAACGTGAATATTTTAATTATTTATGTGATATGCGTTTTGCATCTTAATACGAATCCAAAATTAAAAAGTTTACTAAGTACTTAAAAACTTGCGGCTATATCTCTGAGATGAATGAATAATTTATTCAGGTAAGAATGGTCCGATCAATTTCTGGACAAATTCAGAAACTGGATGGCAATCAAGATAGAAATAACCACAATACATTAAACAGTCGACCGTTTTAATCTAACGTAATTTCTCTCCAATCCCATTTGTTTGAAATCAGATTAATTCACCGTTTCTCATTTAAATATTTATGTACCTTATATCTAACTCAACAATGATTTGTTTTAAAATTATGGTTAAAGAAAACAGCTTTTTATGGTTAAGTTTTGTGTTGTTTGTGTGCAAAATAAAACTTATATTAAAGTAAAACTTACTTATATAAACTTAAATAAGTTAAGTAAAAATCAAACTTCGAAAAACAAGAAGATAAAACAAGGAATTTAACTAGAGAGCGCGCGCTGACAAATTGCACATAACATAAATGCATTAAAACAAAAATGCATTTACTTAAAACATGACACATTTAAAAAAATGCCATCTTTAATATGAATATTAGTGATTTTTTAAGTGAGACTTTTTTTTTCTTCGAATCAAAAGCTCTTACTATAAATATCTATTTTTTTGGTCTCATTCACTAAAAATAAACGTTTCCATGTTTGGATTTATATAATTAATCAAAAAAATTAATACAAAGTATCAAATAACCTATTACTTCATAGATTCCTATTCGTATATATTTAGTAGTTCAAATACATATATAATTACTGAAACCTTTCGCATTGAGGTTGTAGCTGGAAAAAAGAATTCGATTTTCCTAGTAGAGGTGAAATGTTCGATTGGATTCACGTAAGGTGAATTCGGATGCTTTGGAATTCTGTAGAATGTTGATCGAACGAGTTCTTGACTACATTAGGGAATTCTGGCATGGTACATTATAGGTAAACGCCGTCACCCGCAAGGAACACTGTTGCCATGAATGTTTGCACTGAAGCTCACATAGCACACAGACGTAAAGGAATGATCTCTAGGCACAATGGGTTCTAATCCTCCTCCCCCCCAATGAATACATCATCCAAACAAAAATACGACTGCCTTCTATCCAGCCCATTGTGCAACTCAGCGCCAAAATTTACACTGGAAGTCAGCGTATTCGTATTCAATATGATTGGTCAAGAATCATGATGAAACAGGTGACTATCCTCCATTTTTCAATGGTACAATGCTGATGTGCCATGGTTCACTGAAGGAGCTGTTGACGATGACGTATCGTCTGCGCAGAAACGATGTGTGAAAGCCGGTTGCATAGATCCATCAACAACAGTGCATTGTGCCAGTAGCGCTCACAAATTTTTTCAAAGGGGGTGTCCATAGTCGAAAGTCCCCCAGCTCGTATCATAACTCAAGACAACACGAATTGATTCCTCTGTTCTTGTTAACAAAAAAACAGTAAGACACACCACTGTGTGACGTATCTATACGCGTCTATGATTAACGCCATGGGGACTCTTCTGGGGAAATATTTTTGCCAACCAACTTTCACCGAAGGATGAAAACGTGATTATGCAAATTAAGTATATTATATAAATTCTGTATTCGCGAGTTAGTTGGTGAGTGAATGATCGGGAATTTATTAAGTGCAAATCTAAGTTTATGAAAGAATCAATTAAAGAATTCCAAGAGAGGATCACTCGGAGGTGATCGAATCCAGTCAAAGATTACCTTCAAGGTCTCAACAGTAGGACTTCACAAGAGTACAGGTATCGTGATCCGTATTTAAATAGAAGTTAGCCTATTAGTGCGCGGCGTAGTTGATATTGAGCTTGTATAAGTTATCGTGGAATCAGTTGAGGGTCCATAATAATGTCCCCAGGCTAACGAGTCTCACCTTCACTCTCTGCATACTGATCATTATTCTTAATTAGATTATTATTGTTCTTGCTTGATATTTTGTGTCAATAAAATAGTTAGAGTGAATCATGTCGACTGATTATTCAGTTCTCCCCACACATCTAGCCGGGTCCGAGAGTAGACAAGGGGGATTAGAGGGAAGCAGGAACTGACAAGCATTACAACTGTTAAAGCTGCCGTTGTGATTTCTGCCTTTCTTTGTAGACCTTCGATTATATTGGATATTATTTAACATTCTGTGTTCTCCCTTTGCTCTGGAATCGATGCTCCGAGGCGGACTAACTGCTTGCATGACTATAAATATTTAAATTTAAAATACCCCTGTGAAATTGAGTATATTCCAAAATTTTATTAAAGTAAAAAAATTGCGATACTGAACTCAGTCATCGTAACCTGGGAACAAGAATAGTTAAATAAAAATTTAAAATATAACAACTGATATGTTTTGCCTTTCATTTCGTTATTGCATTTGTATATCATGCATGAACCTTTTCGCGACATATATGTATCCACCCCAAATGTCACCGGCAGCCGGATGGTACAGTGGCGAATCACGTTACGTACTTCTACAGGACTGATGGTCTCAACGGAAAAGTGTATTGAATGACCTATCGCCCGATTTGAGACTGGTGCATATACGACACACCCGTCTCGAAAGGGTTAGAGAAAGCAATTATTCAAATACTTTTATAGGTATATTTTAAAACTATAGATAAAAGTGAACCTCATATCAAAATAGATGTTAAACTAAGTCCCGGATCAATGCGTGCCATTATATCATAGTCATTTGAAGGTCACGCTCATTTATCACACTTCCAATTGCTCCTTCATCCCTCAGCACTGTCTTAGAATTGTCAAAGTGTTTAAAAAAGTCTTCCGTTAACAAAAATCCAAACTGTCTTCCCGTACAACTTTTTGACAGAAACTCAATAAAACAACAATTTATTCCCCTCATGCGGAAAAATAATGGGCGAGAAACAGAGATATTAGGTCATAAAAATCTGACATCCTATACTTAAAAACATTGGTGTCAGAAATATAAATTGGGTTATTCGTAAATTTTTCGAGACGGGGGGATATATTTTCAGGCCGAATGGAACTCTCCGTTATAAACTTTAAATTGTATTTGAGTTTTTGCTGCGTTATTCATAAATCTAGCTCAAAAAAATTAAATAAAAGTCTTAATTGTGAGAGAAAATTAACCAAAGCCCTGGTAATGAATGACATGCTCAATAATTCTAAGAGTGATTAAACTAATAATGAAAAATTTATCAGAGAAAAGCAGTACTACCTTAACTTTTTGCAAACAGAGATGCGATTCACTTTGTGACAGTTCTATCCGCGCTTCTTCTACTAATAGTCCATTTGAGGAATTTCTGGTCTTTAAAGATTATTTTATTATAAAACTCCTCTTCGAAGAGGAAGAGACTTAGTTATGTAAATTAAGACGACTACATATAGTTTAGGTTTTCAGGTTAGAGAGAGATAGGATAAACTGCTAGCCAAGCAGTGATTAATCAAACTGAATGTGAATCGCGGATATTTAATATTTGATAATTGAATTAAGGTGTTGATTTGTCACTGGAGATTGAATCGAGATTAAATAAATAAGAGGTCAGAGCTAGTGCCTTGAGTAAATACTTTTAGTATTAAAGTCTTCTCATATCTCGCGTACCTTGTTAATTGTCTTCATATTTTAATTGGGTGCATCTCTCAGACTGGATGGATTGAATTTGAGTTGTGATTAATATTGTGAATAAATTAGGTTGTTTTGTTGAAAGATGGCTAGTGTTCTTTCCAATCCTCCCACACCACATACAGGCAAGAACATTACAACTTTTCCTCGACTAAGCGAAACATCCTCCCACTCCAGCAATCAATTTTTCCCACAAGAATGTTTTCCCTCAAGCCGAGCGAACGGGAGAATAAATAATGATGATAAGTTCTTCCCGAGATAGCACTAGATTAGTTATTGGCACATCATTCCCCACCCGTCACTTCCAGGGGATTGGGTTCTGGATTCGATATCATGTCCCGCAATGGCGCGGGAATCGGTAGCGCGCAATTGTAAGTACATACGTCAGTTTCAGATCCATCGGTTCACGTATGCTCTCTGCTAGCTGCATTGGACAGCTCCATGGTCTAGCAGTTGCTCATAGTTCTTCAAGCATTAAACTGGACAATTCTGTTTTACTTGTGTTTTGTAGTAAACTAAATAATAGTTTAAAAAAACTAAAAAACTCGCTTTTATAGTTGATCGAAATAAAGAGTAAAAATTAATACTTAATATAAGAATAAAATGATTAACGAGAAAATAAATGTCACTGTGGTAAAAGCGTGAAGTGCTTTGTACTACATTTTTACACTAACTCTGCATTTCGGAATAGAACTAGTAAGAAATTATAACAATTGATATCAAGCACCCCACGTTTTTACCACAATGACATTAATTTTCTCATTAATCATTTTATTCATATAGTAAGAATTAGTTTTACTATTTAATTCGATGAACAAACCAAGCATGTTTTTTAGCCTTTTCAAACTATAATATATTGTTTGTTATATTTATATTAACCATGAGCGTTTTTGCTTTAGGGTTGTAACTTAATCTTTTAGTCGCCAAATCTGAAAAAGGGAATTGGAATTAGTCACCAGATCTTGAAATAGCAAATCGTTAATCTTGATGATCCTGATCAATGGAACAAAATTATTAACTCATTATATTGTCTGCGGCACTTTACAAATGTGCAAAATTTGGAATTAATCTGACCTTTTAAAGTGGGTCAGAAGAGGGTTAAAGTATCCAGTTCAAAGATTCCTTGACATACTAGTGAAGATAAAAAAGCGTGTTAAAAATAGTAATCTGTCATATTTTAAAAGAAGTATGCAATATCGAAAACAAGTGTTAAGAAAAGAAAACATAAAATTTTAATACAGAATGGCCACACAAACCCCACTGGATTGACCGCAACACCTTAAAAACCTCAGAAGTAGCCCCCCCGGAAAAGTCTGCCCCTCCTTGGAATATAAGCATTTGCAATAATTTTATGATAAGGCTGTCTTCACCAAATGTACGAGATCATGTTCTAAACGCAGAGCCCATTTTCAAACAGAAAAATATCTAAATTTTCATGCGTTTGCAACATTGTAATACATACATCTCTTTATTTACGATATCAAGTTCTTTAAAACTTCAAAATATTCTATAAATAATAAAATTTTCACTTTAACATATAGCAGAATACACAGTATAGAAGTATAAAATGCGAAAGTAATTTTATGCTTGCAAAAATAGATCCACTCCTATAAAAGTGATGAGTATGATAAAATATTCTGCTCACTATAAGATAGCAAAGCCTGAATATAATATTAATGATGCAATACTTTTATACCTGAAAAAAATATTCCAAATTCGGGTCCTATTCTTCACCATTATGCGAAGACAGCTTGGATGCATATTTCAAAGATTTCCTTACAGTTACTTACTGAATAACTACGAAGATTTTTTCCAATTTCTCTTTTTAAAATTTCAGTTCCTTTGAAAGATTTTCCAATGTAGCATCTATAGCCTCCATTTTTGATTCATAACTGAACCAGGACCATTCACAATAATTTGAAAGAAGCAGACTATATGTATTGTATAGCTTTGCCCGATTGCGATTGATCAGTCAGTAACAGAAACGTTTTGAAATTTTAAAAAAAAAAACATTCTAACGATGATTTTCTTTAATTTCAGAAATTTATAATGTAGATATTGATTTTTAATCAGTTACGAACTCAATACATGAAATTAATGTGTTTTTTCCTAGCTGTTTATAAACATTTTATTGATTTTTATCTTTAGCATCATTTTAATATTATTAGTTACCTTGTATTCCAGCGTATAATGCGCACTTCTAACAAAAAAAATGAGATCGAAATTTAAAGATGCACGTTATGCGCCGGTTATAAAAATAATACCTTTAAAAATAAGATTTCTCCATATAATATTCGGTACAATTTTGTAAATGTTTATTCACTTTCTAACAGCCACATATTCGGTTGTCGTTTCAAATTTTCTTTGAATGGTTTATTGATACACACACGTAAAAGATAAACTAGTGACGCTGATCCGCCTGGCCATGTCTGCAATTTCTTCATATTATCTATTGGATGGGATATGAGCATGTGCCAAATTAATAGACTCTGGTTTCTTAAAATACCAGGACGATTTCACCAAACATTTCTTATCCGCAATTTTTACACCGCTTCTCATCCGTCCATTCTCCTCATGTACATTAATGAACACACCTCTCGGGAAATTAGACTTCGACAACGCTTTACGTTTAAGGTATCCGAACACGTTCGGAGTACTTTTTAACAAAAAAACATACTAAAACATTATAAATGCTCTTTTAGGACTCAATACCAATAAATATTACTATTTAATTATCAAACTTTAAAATAAATTACCTGATTTTTACAAAATCCACAATTATAAATGAAATTTTAGCAATATTTTTGAAAAACTTCAAAGCAGTTAGAGAAAAAAGTAATAAACATATATTAGTAAAAGTATTACGAAAACAAACTAGATGCATTTATCTAGAAAATGTACTAAAATTTTAATTTTTTATTAAAATTTGAAAATTTTAGAGCTGATTGAGTAAACATTGTAAGAAATATTACATTTTTTATGAGACCATTATTTAAATAACAAGCCATAACTCAAAAAGTATTCATACAACAAGAAATATTTTAGTGCATTCTCTAGAAAAGGTAAATATCAGGTTTAAAAAGTTTTATAGAAATGCATTCGTATCATTTTGAGTTATCAGACTCGCCATCATAGATTTTGAGCAATCTAAATGCCCACTTCTGGTAGATCAAAAACCCACTTCCGGTTTTTCTAAATTTATAAAATGGATTGTAACTTAGCCTCTAGGTAGTGTAGAAACAAAATAAAGTGTGTTTTGTAAAGTCAAATATAGCTCTATTCAATAAAATAAAAAACAAAAATATCTGTCTTGACTGAATTGGGTCATTTTCAACGTGTTCGGATACCTTAAAGATAACTATGGATTTGTGAATGCTGTACTGTCGATTAAGCAGAAGAGAACTATGATGAAATTAAATATTTTTTAACCTGTTGTTTTTATGTGAACTATTTTTTGTCACAACATAAGATCAGTTTACAAGTACATTTTAGGTTTCTTCGTAAAAAAGGGTACCCATAATACGGTGAATATCCCTAAAAAAATTTTAAAAATGCAATTTGAAAATATAGGTAAGCATTATACACTAGTGTCCATTGACGGGTTCTATTTGCGGGTCTTCTACTAATCCTCTTGGGAAAACTATTCTTTAACTATGATTTGAGTTTAAAAACCACATTCCGTAGAGATGACTTGATTTTATACTAATGTAAATGATATTCAAATCCTGGCATTGGGTGTATTAGGTTAATAGCGAAATTGTAAAAAGTTAATAGTGAAAAGTGATTCGTGATCAGGAAGTAATTCGTTCCGAAGTGTTACAGTAAACGAGGAGTTGATTTGTACCAAGCTACTGCAGTTCAAGAAGTAGTTTTCAAGTGAACTACAAGAGGCTCAAGAGATATGTCATTTTGAATAAACTTATTAATTAGATTAAGAGTTTAGGTTAAGATTGTTCCTAAAGTTATTGAATAAGTTGTAAATTGCCCATAAAGTGTTACATCCAAAATAAAGATAATTATTTTTACAACAATGTCTGCTATTTCCCAGAACCCTTTTACACCTCCAGGTTGCGACAGCCCTTAATACTCCGAATTACAAGGTAATAATATTTCAAACAAATTTACCGAATTAATTGGATGAGTCTTTCAGAGTCAAAATTTTTCAGTTAATCCTAGACAATTAAAAATAAAAATTAAGGACATTTGTTAAACGCTGAGCTTCTATGTTAAGGCTTTCCTCTAGAATGATACAAAAATAAAGTAAAATCGATGTGACACATCCTTTAGTTTCAACAAGGAAAATAATTGAAAAATAATACTACATAATTAAACGTTTTTATAACATTCGTAATTAGCAACTGAGACTTAATCAGTTTTCGTAATTAATGTGTTAATAATAATAATATTGTTGCTAATTATGAAGAAGATTAAAATGTTTAATTATTTAGTAATGTATTTCATTTTTTTATCTTGCTTAAACGAAAGAATATGCTTGTGAAAAAATAATCACAATTTAGTAAACATATTATAAAAAAAATAATACTCATAATTTAGTAAACAACAATTTCCCTGTTCTATATTGACGTACTTGTTACATTTACGGTATCCGACTACCCTAAAATAGTGAATTTCCCCCAAAAATTGACTAGTTTGTTATGTAATTTTATTTATAGACTATCTTATTAACAATGTAATTATACCTAGTTAATTATTTTCCGTTCACTAGCACAAAAACTACAAGTCTTTTAGTTAAAGCAGATGTCATTATTTTAAGCGAGATGTCATACTTTAAAAGGCGTTTTACTCGAAAAGTTTTTTTTAAATGCTCAAACAGGGACAGATATTGCTGAAACAGTTTTGAAAATAATCAACTGACATTTTTTGTGTATGTTTTGTATAATAGTAAAAGCGTTTTAACCTTCAGATTTATCAGTCACTGTTTTATTACAAAATTTACAGTCTCTTATGTTAATATAATCACTATTTCTTTAAGTCATTTGATATAATAACTAAGATAAGGGGTTCTAGTTTTTATAAAAATTTAAATATCTCTTAGGTCATCTCAAAAATGAATAACATAGCAACACATCAGAATTGAAGATTTTTTCATAAACTTTTGGTACAGAATGGGCCCCGTTTATGATACTTTTTGTAATTTTTTACCCATTTTTTCCCCCTTTAGTAATAATAACTTATTTTTCTTTTCTTAATGTTAGCATATTTTTCTTAAAATGTACTAAACAAATCTAAAAAAACCACAAAAATTCTCCATATCTCCATTTTTTTTAAGAAAATGTTGCCGCAAGTATTTGGATGCCTTAAGTTGACAGTCATTCTTTAAAAAAAAACAATCTATTAATAGACAAATGATTAATGTTTTGCGTTGTTAACACTTATTCCGACAAATATGAAACGCGCAAAAGTTTCTAAGACATTTGAACAGAGTTTCCAGATAAACATGATAAACCAAATATCAAAAATGGTTCTATTTCTAACAAAAATAATGCAGACGGTATTACATATCATAGAAATAATATTTACAGCTGAAGGCGCGAAATTGCGAGACTTATCTCCCAACACCTCAGCATAAGGTCTTAGTTGTTTATCAAATTGCACACGTTCCGAAATATAAGCGACATCAGTTTTGATGATGACGTTGAAAGAATAGGTCAACAGCGGCCGAGATTTAAGCTGATAGTGGCTGTAATATAGAGGAGAAAAATACTGAATATTTACTGAAATAATTCGTCAAGAATTTAGAAGAAATCAAAGTGAATTAGGATTATAATTAAAAAAGGTTGGGATAAGTATCGTTTGAGAAGTTTTTGCAGCTGCAGATTTAGCTGAAAAGCATATATCTATATCTATTTATATATTTATATATATATATATATATATATAATCAAAAAATTTTCGACAGAGAGAATGAATTAACATGATTAAAACTGAAAAAAATTTGTAATTGCAATATAACCAGACAAAGAATTTAAAAGGAGATAGGAAAAATTGAAATAACAGAGTTAAATATAAAAATATAAAAGAATGGATGCTACAGTATTATCAACCTTGCTGACTTAGGACAGCTTATATACAGAAAAATTTCTCTTAAAAAATTTATCTATATAAAAGTGGGGTTGAACATGTTTTTTGGCCAGCCAGCCTTCCCCCTTTTCTGCTTATAATACCGAGCAAAAACCTATTGGAAATAATGGATAGGAAATCTAAATCTATTATGAGAAAAAGGTACCTAAAAATTGCATACAGAAATGCAGAGCCAGCGCTAAATCTGAGTACAATAAACAAGTTATTGCCAGATTCTGGACCCAAATACAAATTCAAAACAAAGCAATGGCTGAAAAGTAGCACTTAGCAAAAGTATGAAAAGAATAGAAATAATAAAATAAGAATTGTAAACATACTACCATTATCTTAGAGATTCTAAGATAATATAATTTAAAAGCTATAATAAATTTAAAAATAATTTTTAAAAAAGTAAATTTATCTAAAACTAAAAAATGGGGTATCTAAAACTATCTAGGAAGAATAATAAGTCTAAAATAATAACCTGTTAAAAATATGGAAATTTAATCCTTACTATATAGAATTTCTTTATTCAAATATCTATTAATAAAATTAATTGGGTAGTTTTGAATTAAACAGTATTTAGTAAAATGTTTATAGTTTTTTTATTTTTTGTGATTTATTTGAAACTAGAAATTTATTGCGTAGTGTGTAACTAATAACAATATTTCTGAATATAGAAACATGCACATTACTCTTCCAATGCGGTACTTTAATAATATTGATATTAAAGTCTTCTCGTTTATCATAAATATTAGTAACTATTTTATTATCTTTTAATTTAATTTCTACATCAAGAAATTTGCTTCATTATTGTTACGATTTGTCTGAATTAAATTAAGATATTGTGGATAAAAATTAATATTAGGTTTAAAGTTGTCTTGCTTGCCAAAAATGATTATATCATCTATATAACGAAAAAGGTAATATTCTAAGTTGTCTGTGAAACAATTTTCAAAATAATGTAAATATAAATTGGCAAGACAGTTGCTAGTTGGGCCACCTTGTGGTAGACCCTTAATCTGTAGATAAATAATTATCATCATAATAAACATAATAAATTGGTAGTAATAACATTGGTAGATAAACATAATAAATGCAGTGATATATATATATATATATATATATCACTGCATTTTTTAATATTTGTGTAATAAATTCTTTAAAATGCTTAAATTTGTGGAATATTTCTTAACTTTCAATAAATAAAAACTAATTAATTATTTATTTGACTCTTTCAAGAGTAAGGGAAATATTTTTTGCATTTAAAATCGGTAGTTATTCTATTTAATCATAGTCTTATCTGCCTTTTTTTATGCAGAATGTCCAAAAAGGACGAAACGAATTTCTTTTATTTCTAACACAAACGCTTTAAAGGCACTTTTTAAGAGAGGGGGGGGGATTGTCAAATCAATTGGCACCAATAATAAAACACTCATGGGGATTCTCTTGTACTCCTAATCTTAAAACTTATCTCAGTTTATTATGTCGAGTATAGTATATTACTGTATTTTAAAGTTTTCTCGCACGTCTTACAACCTCTGACAATAAAGTTTGGTGAATGAAATCGGAATGGTCAATCTGGAAACATTGGTGAAACAAAACGCTGCACATGCGTAGTGGCAAGGGTTGCCATCTGCCCCCCTCCTCCCGTTGTTCAGTTGAGCGTCGTTTGTGTTCTGTGTAAGACTTATTTCACAAAAGCTTGTTGAGTGCATTGGTTCTTAACTGAAATCAGGAAAATGAAGGAACCAAAGATCAATTCAAAGTTTGGTTTTAAAATAAGAGAGTCACCAGAAGAAACTTATGCGATGCTGGTTCGTGTTCATGAAGATCGAGCACTTTCATGAAGTGTGGGTACGAGTGGCTCTCTCGTTTTCGAGAAGGCTGGAAGAATGTTTCTGACAAAACCGTCTGTAGCGGAAGACTGGCGACCTCCGTCAGTGACGAAAACATTGAGCAAGTGAGGAAATTAATCACAAAAGATCGTCGATTAACTGTGCGCATGATAGCTGATGAACTGCAAACAAATCATTAACCAGTATTTAATGATGAGAAAAACGTGGGGAACACGTACGGTACGACCCCATTACGCACAAGGTTCTTTTTTTTTTTTCATGACAATGCTCATCCTCGCACAGTCAATATCGTCAAACAGTTCCTGGCAAAAAAGAGAGTGGTGCAAAATGAACATCCACCATATTCACCAGATCTTAATCCTCCAGACTTCTTCTTATTCCCACGACTCAAACTCGCTTTGAAAGGATAGAGATTTGACGATATTCCTGACATCCAACGAAACGTGACGAGGCTTTTGAACTCCATTCCAAAGGAAGACAAAGCTAATTTTCCAAAGCATAGCAAATCTCAGGGGTGCATAGTTATGGGAGGTAACTACTTCCAAGGACAGTAGGGTAATTTTCGTTAATATTTCATCTACATCAATGTTACAGGAAAATTCAATGAACTTTATTGTCAAAGGTTGTATGTTGTTCGGTAAGTAAAATTTTGTGTAAAAATAAAGTATATTTGAACTAATGAAAACAAATTTGCGGCAAAATTACACATTAATTCAAATTGGATTGACACATTGATCCTAAACACTACACATTGTTAAGTATTTTTCTTGCGATTTTATTTTATTTTACGTCTAAATAAACTAAAATATAAACTGTTTCATTCTAACATTTACTCCTAGTAACTTTATGGTTACGTAAATGTTATAATGCTATTGTAAACATCTAAAACTTGAAATACATGAAAAAGCATTTATAAAAAGTATCAAAAAATTGTAGATTTGTGTATATATTCATTATATACCTTTTAATGAAAAAAACATTGTACTTGAGTTAAAGTTTAAAAAAATGGAGAACAATTGACATCTTTTTTCTAAAACACATTTTGCTATTTATTGGAAATAAAAACTATAGAATTGAAGTATTTGCATAAAATTAAAAAAGGCTATTAACTTAACGCATGCAAATGGAAGAACTATTACTCTGATAAGATAAGATAATTAAAAAATTTTGATTAATATTTGATATTAAAAAAACCAATAATCATCCCCCACTGGCATTGTTTCCAAAATACATTTAATTTAAGAAACATAAATGCAAACAAAATACATAAAATTTAACGTTAATTTAAAAATATTATACTACAGTTTCTGTTTGTAACTGGAATGAAAATATTCAAATCCAACAGATGTTGAAATTAACACGTTTTTTTTCCCTAAAGAGAGAATTCTAGAGTTGGGACATGGAAATGAGAACACAATGCAGAATGATTCCGTCACCACTTTAATGTTACTCTCCTTGAACCTGACCCAAAACTGTTATCTCTTTGCATATCTGTAACGAGAACTAGAGCCCTCACTCATTACTTCAAATAGATAAGTATGGCAGTTATTTTTTACTTTTCCTTTTCTTTTAATCTATCTTCTCTGCTATTGTTCTAGTGACGGCCTTCGACTGCACTGAGGGGAAACTCATTGAAATCAAAATATACGCATCCGCTTGGATCTCGTGAATATTTAATGCAGATTTTTCATTGTTTTGACTAAGTCCTAAGCTGTTGTAAATACGCTGAAAATTGTTGAAGTTCAACTTTGGTACAATCGCCGAGCCAGAACAACAAATATATAGGATTATTCATAATTCCCTCCGGAGGTTCAAAAAGCTAACGAAAAAATACAAAAAATAATAATAATAACCATTTATAAAAGCATACATAAAAACATTTCAAGTTTTATTTACATGCTTTACATGTTGTTGTTACTTATGCCACCTGTCTGACGTAGTCAGATCGAGATCATCATGAAACGCATCATGGCAACGGGCGAGAGATACGCCTGTCGTTAGCCGAAGCTTTGAGCCCATGAAGGTGACAGTACGATTTTGCTCACGATAGATGGCGACACTATTCGGACCCACTGATTTAACGAGCACGTACTCCGTGTGCACTCGGCGGATATTTGGTGGCATCGCGCATCGAACCCAGGCCTTCCGGTCTGGCGTCCGATGCTCTAACCACTAGGCTACCCACAGCCTAAACATGTGTTTATGTATGAAACTGTGTTTATACGGGGGGGGGCGGTATACCTTGCGGACGCAGCACCGAAACAATTTTACTTTTGCATCCGAGAGATTCACGCGCCTAACGAAAGGTTAATTTTTTTACTACAGAGCTTTGAAATCCAGGAGGGAATTGTGAATAACCTAGTATAATAAACACGATCAGATGACTAACTTGCTAAACTACCATGTCACGTCACAAATATAAATCAGTTCAATTACCCTTCCTAATTATTCTGAAGTGTATATTTTTTTTCGAAATCATGATTACGATCCGCAACTCCTTCAGGATCTATTTTCTTTATAAAAATGCAGGATTTGTGAACCTCGAGGCCTCCCCCAACGATTTTATCTTGCTCCCGTGGGGTTTTTACGTCTTTAGAAAACACCGTCGACGCATTCCTTGAATGCTAGGGCTTTTCCTTATTTCGACCCATCCCATGTCAACAGTAATTTCCTTTCCTTCAGTTCACTCTAGATGCAAATATACAAAGACTGGTTGGGGGCCAATACATTTAATCACTCGCACTACACATGATTCCATAGAACATTCTGAAACTAAGCCGTGACTATTTGACTTCAAAAATATAAAACACTTAAATTAAACTTAATTATATTACCTTTGATTCAAAACTAGTGTACAATTTTTAATGATATTACTATTGATGGTTATTCTCAATGTTTTACTACGTTTTATTTTAAAAATGAAACATTTAAATTATATCTAACCATTTTTTTATGGGATAATTATGTACCGAAATTTCGTTCTCAAACTCGAAACGAATTTAAAGCTTCTGAAGGTGGTTATACAAATTCTTTTATAAATAAAACGTTTAGAAATCAGAAGAAAAACATTCTCCTGGTGTATTACTATTTAAACTTCGAAAAAAAAAATTTGGCTGGCATTTAAAAGCTCCTAGAAAAAAATGAGAACCAAAAGAAGCACTTAATGAAAAAGAAGCTGAAAGATTTATATCACTGTAGAAAATCTTCTGTCTCAAATAAATTGGGCAAAAAACTACATATATTCCTATCGACGATTGTTCGTCAGGAAAAGAAAATTTGCTGTAAAAAACTGAATGAACAAGTCTGTTATCAAACGACGGCTGAGACCTCAAAAAAACAAAGGAAACGCTCTTCGCCTCTGTATTTAATGTTACGCAAAGGAAGATATAAAACATGTATAACATCAAATGATGCACTTTTTAATCTGTCATTTGCAACTGGCGAAACGAAGATACAACATATTTCACGCAAAAAGCGTCGTAAAGACGCAGCAGCTGTTTTGCAAAAGGCAAGTTAATCATCAGTTGTTGTGGTATGGATGAGAATGCCCTTTCAAGACTTAACAAAACCATTTTTTGTAAGACCAAAGGCTAAAATTGATACTGCATATTATCAAAAAAGTTTTGAAGCATATGGTTAATGTAAGTAAGCGTCTTTACCTTCGAGGAAAGGTTTATTTCACGAAGATTCTTCGCCAAGTCATATTGCAAAATCAACTATAAAATAACTGAAAGTTAAAAAAAGAATCTTTCCTTCTAAGAAAATAGCTATCATTACCACCGAATTTGCTCCTTCGTAATATCTTTTATGAGGATATTTAAAAAAACAATTAATATAAAATTAGAGCACTTCAAGAACTTCAAAAAGTAATCAAAGAAGAAATAAGAAAATTTCCCCCAAAAATGCTTGAAAAAGCCCTTTTGGCTTGGCCTAAGCGTTTATGTAAAGTGTACTATGCTTAAGGAAGTCACACTGAAAATTTATTGTTAAAGCTCAATTCCATAAAAATTTATGATACTCTGAAAATGGTCTGAGAATCAACTGGTATTTCTCATGTATAATCAGTTTAACATTCCGTATTTTATATATATTTAAGAGTAAATACTCTGAAAAAATAAAAAAGACATTTTAAGACTGAGTGTGAGAATTGAAATGAAGATTCTAATATTTAGCAGAACTAATAATCGAGATTATAGGTAGCATTTTTGGAAATGTATTCTTTTCCGTAAAAAAATAGATCCCAAATTTTAACCATTTTCACAACAAAATAAGGGTAGAGTTTCACAAATTATGAACATTGTTATATTATTTCCGAGCATGCGGGAACAAGGTTGTCACGTTTGAACACGCGTCGGCATGGATTTTTACATACTGTAGCATTTGACGACGTGGCGGTGTAGTTAGTCTTGCCGAAATGGGCTCAATTCATGTGGCCACAGGATAAGGACAAAAACGTGTTCTCTATTGAATTTAATACAGGCGTTAAACTAATTGTATTTGTTCTATTTGTTCTATTTGTATAAAGCTTAGATAAAATTTCAGATTTCACAATTAGGCAAAGATGCTCGAAAGTTATGAAAATAAAAAATCTTTGTACTTTTAAATAAAATGTATTCTGCTATACGCGTTGTTATTGTTGACAAATATGGATTTTTTAAAGAAACTTTCTTTTCTGCAAAGAGAAAGGTCAGCAAAACAAAAAGAGCACAAAGAGTTATGGCCAGCAACGAAGCACGATTGAATTGATCAGCTGGAAAACGCCATTATTGCTTTTATATCGTGTGACTATGACGATTTTGAACTGATTGATAGAACACGTGTTATCATTATCATGTGACTATGACGTCATATAATTTAGTCCATTGGCGTATAAAACATAAAATTACGATATCTTTTAAATTCCTTGTCGTCACAATCACATGATGATACAGTCACGTGTTTCAGCAATCTGTTCCTATATATATGAGAATCATAGTCACATGATAAATGTAATCACGCGATTTCCGCCACAGTTAGCACTTCGCTGATCCATCTTTTGTTTTTTGCAGAAATTTTTTTAAAAAGTGATATTTGTCAACAATAATAATGCACATAGTAAACAAAATGCCCTTTATTTTAAAAGTATACGAACAATATAATTTTTTTTAATTAAAAAAAACCTTTTTGAAGAATTTTAATACGAGTAGACATCTGTTTACTCACTTATCTAATTTGAAATTGTCTCCTAATTTTAAAATTAGAACAAGTGCACGTCGAATGCTTGTTTTGAATTCAATCGAGAACATTCGATCGTATTTATCATGAGACCGTCATGAATTCAGATCTTTTTAAAATGTTCAATATGCGCTATTATTATACATGCTTCAAGTGATACACGTGAAATGCGTTTAAAATTATTTTCAACACGATTACGAAACATGTTAATTCACGCATACTAATATTTTTAAATCATATCAACAAGAAACCGTTAAAAAATATTGTATATGATTTATTTAGAAAACTTTACACTATAGCACATAACAAAATATTAGAGATTACCTCCCAATATCTGCGCTACAATGCGTGAGGTATTCATCAAATTCTCATGCTATGCAACAAGAGGAATTTGTGATACAAGTTCAATAGCCCAAATTATTCCACAGGACAGTCTAGTCAAAGTCCATATAAACTACCAGAGGCTCTTATAATTTTTTTTTGCAACGTACACAAAGATCTTGAATTACTCTCAATAACGACTTAAAGCTAAAATAAATCAAAGCAGAACTCACCAGACTTGCAAGGATCCAAATAAATATCATTAGACACCTTATGCGGGAACCGGGCAGCGGCCAGTTCTTCCATTGTCCATTTCTTAGCTTCTCCTTTGGTCGCACAGACTACGAGAGTGACCACTATCATTCCGGCCACGAAAAGAAACACATTCCTCCTCACATTCCCTCCTCTTAGCGAGAGACCGGAAACATTGCTGAAATCCTCCATCACGAGGGGTGGAACCACCCTTTCTCGGTCACAGCCACCACATTATCTGGAAATGAAATGGGCACATCGTTTTAATTCAACCGAATAAAAAAAAGGAATGATTGATCATACTTATCAATTTCAGCATATTTAGTAAAGTTTGCCACAGACCCTATTAAAATGATAATTGCTTATGGTTCTTAATCAGTGACGTCTTAAGACATTTTAAGGATCTGGGCCTTTAGCAAAAGTAGGCATAAAGTTGTAATATACTTTTAATTTCAGATGCAAATTCTTGTAAGCAAGCAAATTATCATGCGAATACGCGAAATAATTTATCCGCAGAAGACGGTCCTCTTTTCAACTTTATCCATTATTTTGAATATATATGTGCTCACAAAAATATGAATCAAATAGCAAATAAGTAAAACGCGAATATATATACATATTTTTGTGTTGTAGTACTCACGTGGTAAGTCTTTATCTAATAGTTTTAACATTGATTTTAAAATATTTTAGTAATTATTACAGGCTATAATATTGTCGTTTTACATTAATAGATTATGGTTTTATTTATAATAATAGCTTAACTTCTCCAGAAATTTCTTGCTTTCCCTATGGCCCAGAGTATTGGCAAATTCAGGTGAAGGTTGGCTGGCCGAAAAACATTGTTCAAACCTGTAATCCTGGTTCCTAAGGCCAGGAGTTTGCTCTAGTATTTCCGTGGTTAAATCTCTTCTATCATGACTAAAGTTATTTTAGGTATGTAACTATTTTTTGTATATTTTTGTAATATATATATATGGAGAAATGGGATGTCGTACTCTAGGATTCATATGAATTCGAATATTTGCTTAGTTATAATTGTGTGATTTATTTTATATATATATAAGACAAAAGTAAATGTAACTTAAAATACCATTGCGATGTAAAAATATGTATGTATATTATTGAGTCAAGACTTAATTGCTAGAAACATATTCACAGGAGTAGATAAATATAATTTTACAAAGATCTAGTACACAAAAGGCAATCAATCTAGCATAACGCATTGATGATTTCTTGCTTATTAATGTCTCTTGTTGAAGAAATACGAAGGTTATTCATGATGGACCACGCAATTTTTAATTACGATCAAGTGACGAGGATGACACCTGACATATGCCTCATTAGGTTCGATATTCTCTTATGTTTTAGTCTCAGTAGTCAGATGATCATGACAGCTGGCGTTTTTGCTGTTCAGCTATGTAATCCAAACCTGATTTCTAGTAATGTATGATGATATAAAAGAGAGAGAGAGAGAGAGAGTGAGTTAATAATTATTAACGACGCACTTTGAAAATACGCAAGGGCTGTTGGCAACGGATTTCGTAATTCTGAACCGCGTTCATGTAACGAGGGTGACACTTGAGCTGGCATTCCACTCTCTAAATTTTCACAACACGTCAATGGAAGAACATTGAGCCTTTACGGATTTAACGTACATCAGTCCCTCTGTGTGTGTGTGTGGGGGGGGGGGAGCATGTGCGACTTGACAATGATGGTCACGATTTTGTGACCATGACCGCTCGACTGCCCTAGCCGTATTATATAGGTGTAATGATAATCATTACTTCAGCCGAGGTTTAGAAGTCCTCATATGACTCATTATTTCTGTACGTTGACTAATTTATTCTAATCCCATTCAATTACAGTGAATTTTCTGTACATATAAGTGCGGTCGCTAGTACAATAGCAATAGGATAACTTTTACAAAAAAAGGTCATGAACATCAAAAGAGAAAGAGAAAAAATTGATTTTTTTAATTATATCACCCAATATATGTTAAGAAAAGGAGCTGAAATTTTTTCCTCCTTAATATGCGTCATTATAGCGCGAAATATTACAATTTTCTTTCCAATACCTTATTGTGTTGCTTTAGTATAACATACTAAATTGAATACTTATTCTAAAAAAAAAATTCAAATATGAAATCAATTATATATATAGAGAGAGAAAAATTTCTGTGAGAGCAAATACCTAAATAGAAGAAATTTTTCTTTTATAATTGAACATATATATAGGTATTAGTGAAACAGTAATGCCATCAATTGCTTCTTTAAATCAAACGATCTGGCAACAACCAATCCCTTGTGTTTTTCTAAGCCAATTTAAATATAAAAAACAATTATTCAAATCGTCTGTAAAATTTAAAACTATATTTGCTTAAAAGGAACAGAAAACTTGGATGGGTTTTTAAAAATATCTCAAAAGACCTCTTATTTTTTTGACGTTTATTTATAATTCTAGAGCTTTTTAATTTTATACTTATAGTAACGTTAATTGATGATTAAACACACACATTTATCTTTTTGTCAAGCATTTTCTCTTTCTATTTATCTTCTCTAAAAGTTTTTCCTTCAATTTAATTCTGCCTTCAAGATACGTCTTATATGGGAAAGAGAAGAAAATTAAGAAGAATTGGTGACGATTCTTTCTGTCTTATTTTTAATATCTTATTAATATCATTGAATTACTGATAAAAAAAAAAAAGAGGAAAGCTTTTAAAACTCCCACACACTTCTTGTAAAATATGATAATTAATGGAAAATCAAAGAATAACGAATAACTGATACAATGAGGGAAAACTAGACAAATTGCATAATATATTTAAATAAACATAAGTTTTTTTATTATTAAAGCGACTAGAAGTTTCTATAAAAATCAATCTGAAAAAAATATTTTGAAACGTCACAGCCAAATTAATTGGAAATATGCATGTTTTAAATTAGCTAAGCTAATAAAAGAGTATTTTCGATTTAGGAACTAGAGCAAAAATAACAGTATTTTGTTTAAAAAATCAATTTTCGTGAATAATGATAAAAATTTTGAAAAAAGGCTCAATTTTTTTTTCTGTATATAGTTATTAAATTTTGCAGAGTTAAAATGTTTGAAGAAACATCAACACAAATACATTAAAAAATTATAAAAACAATTAACTACCAATCACGATATACATAAATCACTTAAAAATAAATTAAGATACTGTTTTCAATTAAAACACTTTTAGAAAACTATTTAAGACTTTTAAAAACTATAAACATCTCACATGCACACAAAAAAAAAAAATATCAAAATTTGTTAAGTATTATACAGGATTGGGAATAATCAAATTGAATACATTACTCTCGAATTTGAATTATGCAAAGTCAATGACATACAAATTTAAAGTTAATTATATTTTCTTCCTTTAAAGCCCAGCCTTTTTTGAACTGGCATTCTAGTGAACCCCCTATTCTAGTGAATATTTCGATTCCGCCCTCTCCCACTCTATAGAAATTAGAGTGTACATAATACATGGTGAAAACAAGAGTTAATTTTTTTTTAAAAAATATTCTATTACTAATAGAATATATTTTTAATTTAATTTTTTTCTAAAGCTCCAATTGTTTTAGTTGCGAATCTGAAATAGCTATTGCCACAAATATATTTAATTGAGTAATGTTATATATTTTAATCATAAATAGGATATTGTTGGGAAATTGAAACGCTACTGAATTTCTTCTTCATTTATTTCAGAGTGGAATAAAAGTTTTAGCTTACCTGTTATAAAGACAGGCAGGGATTTTTGATGATACGAAGTAATTCATAATAAACTATTGCTTTCAAAATAAATATACATATATAAATTGACAGTTTCAGCCTTTAGAGAATCACACGTTAATTCCTTGTTAACATATTTAATTAAGTTTCTTGGATAATATACGTAATGAAATGCAGTGGATGAAACATTTTTCCTACATCTCACAGACAAAGGCAACACGCGTGCACTGCATCATTTAATTTAATTTAGGTCTGAATGTAACGTAATCTTTGTTTTTCATCCATTTCCCGAACTACCGAAATATGTGAATTTTTATACATGTGATACAGAAATGATTTAAATACATACAATCAACATAAGTAAACAGTATTAAAGTTTACTTTTGTTAGTAAACGTGTTTTTTAGTCTTTTTTAGACTATATTTGGTTAATCTGCCCAAGCCCCTCTGTGCCATCTCAACGCTCCCTAATTTTTTCTGGGTCTTTTACTGCCCTCCCCCCCCCTGAAAGCCATGGTTAAAAATTACGAGGTTCGTCGCCAAAAGCTCTCATGTAGCTGAACAATGGGTCGTTAATATTCCCTCATTCATTCCTTTTTTACGAGCAAATATCTTGTTTTTAATTTAACGAGTTCCTTGTATGAAATGTACAGATTAGCTGGCTCATTTATAGACGGCAGCCATGATAGTCAAGTGACCATGGTCACAAACTCGTGGCCAGCAAAATGCCTCTAGGCGTTCAGAGAGTCTGATGCACGTTAAATTTGACTTGGCTCAGTTGGCATCCTCGCTATTTGACTGAGACTTAAAATTACGAGGTTTATCGCCAATAGCCCATGGGCAGCTTCGGAGTACGATGTCAACCATACGCGATAAATTAACGCCCATTTTTTATTAAAAAAAATGGCAGCCATATTTAACAGCATTAGGAGAACGGATTCCAAAGGTAAGACCACAAACTACGAATTCACAGGGTTGCAGGTTTCCTTCCTTACTCTAAAAACTGACGAATAGAACAATAACAAAAACCAATATAAGTAATAACCAATTTTTGTACAATACCAATGACTGATATCAATTACGGCGTGAAAAGAACTGTTCATCAAAAACGTATCTTTCTCTGAAAAACGAATATTTTTTAAAATAAACCCTGATTATACATTCAATTCCAGAACAAATGTTTCACGTTCCTCGAATAATTTTCAATCATTTATCCAAATCAATCCAATCATTTGCGATTCGACAGCATTTTATGGCAATTTGATCACTTTAATCTTTACACGAAGCATCCAGCACTACACTCTAGGTCATTTGGCAACACGATTCCCGCATATCCCATCAAAACGGGGCAACTACAACCATCTATCAGTCCCAGCAACGTGTTACCTTGTTAACAACTGATACAAACCCGGAATATTAAACAAGGGTTGGCGGCGTCGCAGATAATGTAATGATCCCCGCTTCCTGACTTGATTGATTGCCAACAAGTCAAATTGATAACATCCCATGCTAAATCTTGCCGCGTCTCCGCAAACTTTCCATCTCGTCGCTTCAGATTAAGGCTATACGAGTTCGATATGTGTGGGAGTGCCTGAAATAGTCACGCGAGTTTGCTGATCGCTGTTTGCAACCTCCTGATAAATCCCCCTCCCGCTTCCCCTTAAGAATGGGTGTGGACTTTAGGTGTACTTGTGACATTAGTATATCTCGCTCTGAACCGTTATCTTGTTGTGGAGTTTCGAGAATTGTTATCTCCCTGACATGATAGCAGTTGATTCACCCAATAAGTGTTTTTTTGGTCTCGGTGGAAGGTTCTGGGGTTACCTGCTACGATGTCGTCTGAAAAACATCTCTAAAATGGCATTTTCTGTAGTGCAATGCTCCACATATTGTGAATATTTTTGTAAAATATGAGAATTCTTCTTACATGCCGTTATCTCTATTTACAACGATAGTTTCTTCCACTGTTGCCATTTATATAATATCTAGCTGGTACACCCGTTTTTTGTACGGGTGAAATGAAAAATGAAACAATACAGATTGAAGGATAAAGAAATTTTTAATAATTCATTTTACTTGAATTGTAAATTAAACAACAACAACAACAACAAAAAGGTTTTGTGTATCTCAGCTGAACAACAACAACAAAAAACATATTTTTTAAATTTTAAGTCTGTAGATCTAATAGCTGATGAAATGGATTTTTTATAATGCCTCGTTACTCTCTTGTGGGTCACTTTTTGAAAACACTTTCTTAAGTTGATCTCTGCTCAGCAAAATAACATATTGTTACACAGTTTGTGTAATGAACACTCAAAATAGTGTAAGTAATTTATATGTGGATGTGAAATTACTTTCTTTTGTATTTGTTTTATGTTAAAATTGTAATATTCGCCAGCAACGCCGTTAATTACATTATAATGGCGATTCAATGGAGAAATAGCGAAATGTTGGCGATAGATACAAGTTGGCATCATTTTTGGCGATCATGTTGGCAACTTGGTGATAGAAGCAACTTAGCGTTGCAGAAGTTGATACGCTGGAGCGCCAACTGGTGGGGAGCTGCAACAAAGAGGATAGCACAAAAACCTTCTCCACCAAAAAATACATACACAGGCCAATTTTCATACTGATCGGTTGAACGGTGTTGGAGTGTGAAGCGAGGTCATATTTACAAAAAACTATTTTTTTTATAGAAATGTAAAAAATTTTTCAAAATTAAAAAAAAAATGATAAATTGTTTTGTAAGTATATACAATCTAAGTTCTCAATATTTCATAAAGACAGCATTTATTTAATATAAGTTTTATACATATTTAATTCTATAAATTTATTAAAAATTTTAATATACACGTATATAAGTGTGTATTATAATCAACGCAGTTATAATCTAATATTAATATTCAAACAAGTTAAAATGGATAATTTATCAGAATTTATCAATAAGCTGGCTTTAACAATTTCCAACTATAAGCAGATGGCCACAAAAGCTTAGTGGTTCTAGTGACACATTTTTGTCCTGAATTCGAGCCCTAGTCCCAGTGAAGCCCCATCGTATAGTGGGGCTGATGCACATAAAATCTGTCATGACTAAAAGTCCTATTTTGACTTGATGGAATATTGAGGAGACTGGAGTGCCAGCTTAGGCTTCGACCTCGCATTTGACCATAGTTTAAAATTACGAGGTCAGTCTCCAATAGAGTTCATGTTGCTTTATAATGAGCAGTTAATAAACATTCAAGAGCATAGAGCCAAATGATTAGCTCATTTGCAATTCTATTTCAAAAGAGAAAAGTAATAGGATTGGAAAAATTCCGATATGAATTTTTACTTTTTTTTGCACTTTGAAGTGATGCATGCCAAGTGGTGATGGACCTTATAATTTTAAACCTTTGATAAGAAACGAGGACGAAACCTGAATTGAGACTTTGTTCTCTAAATTTACTCCGCATTCCAATGAGAGGACTTTGAACCTCGATAGATTTAACGTGTATCAGTATTCTATACGTTGAATTTTCTGTGGCAGGTGAGTGAGTGAATGAATACTAATGTCACCCTATTCAGCTACACGGGAGCTTTTGGCGACAGACCTCGTAATTTTGAACCATGGTCAAGTGATGAGGACGATACCTGATCTGGCATCCCCCTCTCTTAACTTCCACACCACATCAACGGGTGGACATCTTTAACCTCTATAGATTTGAAGTGGTGCGCTTATCCAGCAGGATGGAACTCGGAACCTTCGGGTCCGAAACCGAGTAACTTAACCACTACACCAAAATGATCACCTTGGAGCGAAGGTAGTCACTGTCTTATATAGATGGTATCGCTACACACTCCCCTACCAGTGAGTTGGTGGTTAGGCGAACGAACGATGTAGTTGTTATATCGTTATAGCTGCTGCGTCACTAGTTGTGACGGCTTTGCTGGTTGCGTCATTCGTGCGTGACGGCTTGAGGATTGCGTCACTAGGTGACAGCTTTGGTTGCCCTTTGCGGTGGATAGATGGCGCCACGACAGTTCAGAAGGTTGCCTTTTTCTGAGTTCAGCCAGGGTCACCCATGAAGTGGCGCGCTTATCCGGAGGACAGAACCCGCGATCTTCGGGTCCGAAGCCGAGTAACTTAACCACTACACGAAAATGATCACCTTGGTGAGGAGGTAGTTACTGGCTTATATAAATGGTTTCGCGACAGATTTAACGTGCATCGCCTCCCTACACGGCGGCTCTTCAATGGTACCAGGCTCGAACTCCTGACACGCCAGCCACGAGTCCGTTACCTTTGACCACTAGGCTACCGTGGCCTGGGAGGGCCTTTTGTGGCACCAGGAGTTGAGCCCGGGATTCAACAACTGTGGTCACGAGTTTTCGACCATTACCATTCGGCTACCACCGTCACAAATATCAATTCAGAAACACTGTATTCATCCCTTGATCTGTATAAAAATTATGTAGCACGTCCCTAAAAAGTCCTGAGTAATAAACAAACAACTGTTTACATGTTCAATAAAATGTTTCTTAACGTTCTCCCCACTTTGGCTAGTGTGGAAATCAGGTGGATAAGATACCTGTTAAGATGACTTCATTACATGACTCGTGGCGTATATACTCATAAATCTTTTTCTCTTATAATCTCTGAAACATTACTCCAATATGAAGCTTTACATAAAGAAATAAAATCTCGCATTTAAATTAATGATTATATATTCTCGTAGAAAACTCAGCTCTAAATTCACAAAGATCTTTGTAGCAATAATAATATACCATTTTTTTTTTAAATGTGTACTTAGTCTCATAGGTACTAACTCTTATACAGCATCAGAAAACAAGAAAATTACATTCTCATTAGGGAAAGTAAGCATGAAAACTTTAAAAAAAGGGTAAATTTTTATACAATTATTTAATTAAGAGACCGCGTTTTTAATTCAAGCAAATATCCCTCACTGAGAGCCTTTTTTTTAATTACGGGGTTCATCATCCTGAGAAAGCATTATTCTCAGCAAACGGCTTTCGTTAATTAAGGAGAACTTTTTTAAAAGGACTCATTACGTAATTACATGACTTCACTCTGTGGTTAGAGATTTCAAATCTACAAAAGAAAAAAGGTGAGTTAACATTTAAAAGTTTTTTTTTAAAAAAGGTGTACATCAACACATTTATGAATAAAACAAATAATAAGCTACTGGATGACTGCAACAGCGGTAACTGAACTTAATTCATAATGTTGCAGTTATGGCTGAAATGCGCGTAAATAATATATTTAAAAATATGAATATTTTTCGTTCATTAAGAAGAATGTTTAGCTGATCATATTAGAGCCTTATATGGTGGAGTGAGTGAGTGAGTATTAACGTCGCACTGTTCAGCTACACGAGGGCGTTTGGCGACAGACCGCGTAATTTTGAACCATGGTAAAGTGACGCGGACGACACCTGAGCTGGCACACCCCTCTCCTAACTACCACTCCACACCAACGGGAGGAAGTTTGAGCTCTTGATATATTTAACGTGCATCGCTCCCCAACACGGCGGGTCTTCAGTGGTACTGGGCTCGAATCGTGAGAACGCTAGCCATGATCCGATACCTTGACCACTTGGCTACCGCGCCCACTCTTATATGGTGGGCGCGGTAGCCTAGTGATCAAGGTAACGGACTCCGTGATGCGTGACACCCGTTGTTGTGAAGTGAAAGTTAGGAGACAGAGTGCCAGAGCTCAGGTGTCGACTTTGTTATTTTACTGTAGTTTAAAATTACGAGATACGTCGCTAAAACCCCTCGAGTATAGCTGCCTAGTGCGACGTTAATATTCACTCACTTACTTCAAACCTTATATGCTTTATACTTAACAATTTCTGTAGAAAATATTTAGCAGAAATTTATGCATATAATTCTAATTAACTGTATTAGATACTAGTGTAATAAGATATGTATTATAATAAACTGATATACATATAAGAAAAATTTAATGACTGAATCTCAAACACGTCACAAAATATTTCAGGATGCATTGAATATGCATTATCATTTGTTAATTATTTGAACCATTCAGATCAGTTACTGGTCCACGGTAACCTAACATTCATAGTCACCTTGACCAGGGACTTTCAAAAGTTGAGTCTTCAGCTAATTAATGACTTGCCCCCTCAAGGAATAATGACAACGTTCCCCCCTTATATGTAGCTGTTTTTTAAAATTTTCCCTAGCATGGGGATTATGGGAGAGAAAATTTGAGACTTAGATAACGTCTATACGGGTGTGCAACATTGAATCGGTGTTGACTGTAGCCTAGTGGTCATGGTCACCACTCATGAGTTCGTTCTCATTCTGGTGGGATGTGAAATTTAGGAAAATTGGTATTCGCTCTACGCACTTGACAGGGGCTCAAATTACGAAGTCCGTCGTCAATAGCCCTCGTGTTGATTTTTAGTGCGACGTTTATTAACACTCACACGGCGCTGAACTGACCGGAGTTGATTTTACTCATGCTTAAAGGACAAGTTTTAGTGGGCTGAAGTCCTGGTCTCACTAAAACTTGTCCTCTACAGAAGCTAATGCACGTTAAATCTGTCCATGTTCAAAATTTCCACATTGGTGAGATTGAGAAATTTGGAGAAAAGGGTGCTAGCTCAGATATTATCCTCATCACTTGATCTCATTTCAAAAGTATGAGGTCTGTCCATTGGTGTAGCTATTTCTGAATAGGCCGTGTATCAAAATTCCTCGGAGGCATTTTTGGGGGTCCTTTACGAATTTTACTTACACATGTTGAGGCCCCCTGTGGCTTGGAGCTCCGTATCATTGATACGACTGTAAAGCTCCTGGTTCTGTCACTATTTACCCTCATGTGGCTTCAAGTTTGATCTGAATTTAATTTACTACGCACAGTGAAGCAGCACGGGCACTCTTTATCCCCTTCTCCAAACTTCCACTCCACGCCCATAGAAGGACTCTGAGCCTCAATAGGCTAAACGCGTAACAGTCTTTCTACATGGAAGGTCTTCAGTGGTACTAGGTTTTGAATCTACGACTTGACAACACCGACCATGAGTTAGTTCATGACCCAAACCACTACACTACCGTGGTCACTATGTGACTTCAAACTGCGATGTTAAAGAACAATCAATTAATGAACATTTAAGTGAGATTCTAAATTAAGGGAACATTTACCTCATATTCGGTTCTGAAATCAACTGACACCCCTTTCCCCCACGCAGACCATATAAAATTAATTATTCGACAAACAATTTTTAAAAAATTCAGTGATACTTAGTTCAGGCAGACATAATTTCTTGATAAGGTATTGTGACGTTTTCGCGTCACACAGCTGAAAAATCTGCTTCTTTCTGTGGATAGGATAGCACCGTTCCTATGCACACGTGCACTTATAAATATTGCGGGGCCATATCATCTGACATCACCCCTGCAACCTATGACCGTGAGAAACCTCAACGGCTGAACATCTGCTACCCGGAATCTCCGAGTGTAATTCGAGGTATCAGAAGAAAGCTTATCCCCCCCCCACACACACATCCCAAGACCATGGGCTGGAAAGAGATTCTGAGTAAAACACCGAAGAGAACACTTGTGTTTTCTCCTCCTTTACAAATAACATATTCTGAACTCTAATGAAATATAACCAATCTTAGGAATAACTTCAATACAAATGTATATGCCGTAATTATAATAGCTGTGACATAAATAAACCAATTATTTAATTTCCTTACTCCAACACTACCATTAATTTACTCAAACGTCACACTATAAATATTACGTTAATTTATATGAATCAATTCTGAGAGACAAATCACAAATGTATGCCTTGCATTAGTCTATGAAATAGAAAAAATAAAACGAATAACGAAAATGAAAAATTTCCAAAACATGAAAAAATTCAATCCCCGATCAAATAGCCACCAACATGTCGTTAAGACACGTGATGGACCATCATCATCACCGTCGCCCATGAAATCAATTTACGACCATCAAATCTAGATAACTATCATCAATCACGGAGGGTGGGGGAGATGAATGGGCCAGACGATTTCATTAGACTGCACACCGTCAACACCTCTAATTTTTTTTTCTCTGAAACCCAGAACATAAATCGTTTTATCTCTAATCGTGACCAAAATATAACATCAAATAAAATAATAAATGTAATTGGAAACCGGTGTTATTTTTCTTACTTTTATATAAAAAAAATAAATGTTTTACAGAACTTTTAAATAATGGTTTGGTTTTTCTTTCTAAGGTTTCTTAGCTACTTTTGGTAAAATTGATAGCCTATTTAGTAAATGGCTAAATATTTATTGCCAAACGAATGATTTATTGGAATAAGTCTAGCTAGTTTTGTCTTCAATTTAAGGTATCCCACAACTTTTTTTAAAAAAATAGAGCTATGGGGATTTTTTTGTTGTTTTTAGATTCTTTTAGTACATTTAAAGAAAAATATGCTACAATTAAGAAGAGAAAAATAAATTATTATAATTAAAATGGGGAAAAATGGGTAAAAATTGACACAAAAAAAAGCATAAACGCGGTACATTCTGTACCAAAAGTTTATGAACAAATTTTCAATTCTGATGTGTTGCTATGTTATTCAGTGTCGAAATGATCTTCAGAATAAGAGATATTTTCATTTTTACAAAAACTAGAGCACTTTATCTCGGTTACTATATGAAATTGCTTAAAAAAACAAGGGTTATATTCACGCAAGGGATTATAAATTTTGTAATCAAACAGTGTTTGATAAATCTGAAGGTTCAAACACTTCTACTATTATACAGAACATACACAAAAAATTTCACGGTTCATTATGTTCAAAACTTTTTGAGCAATCGCTCTGACCCCGTTTGATTATTTAAAAAAAAACCACACATTTCGAGTAACACGCGTTTTAAAGTCTGACATCTTGCTTAAAGTAATGGCACCTTCAATTAACTAAAACTTTTGTAGTTTTTGTTCTAGTGAACGGAAAATGTTAAACTTGGTATTTTTTTAAAACTAATAAGATGGCCTATAAAATAAAATCATAAAAAAAATTTGTCAATTTTTGGCAAAATTCACAATTTTAGGGTAGTCGGATACCTGAAGATACATTTTATATGTTATCCAATATATTTTATGTTGTAATTTGTACTTCACTTGAACCTTTGTGTTTAAAATTTTAAACTGAAATAAATGCATATTAACATTTTAAAAAAATTGGGTAGGTACCCCCTGTCCACTTAAAGGTGTACCAACCCCCATTGCACAAATTATACAGCTGTTTATACTCATTGTTCAAATTGTGAATCTGGAAATACATAAATTATGTAGTTCTCTTTTTTTTTCAGTATATTGCAAGCAAGAAAAAAATAAATTCCAAGTCTTCATCGCTGCATTTTAATTTGTGCTTCAATTGAATGCCTCTTCAAAAACTATGTTCCTAATCATCTTTTCCTCTAAACTGCACTAAACTTTTATTCCATCTCTGTTTCTACACCTTGACAGAGCCACATACAACTAACTGTCCATGAGTAAATAGTGTTTTCTTCGATATTACACCAAGACCGACTTTTTGAACACTCTGCCTCTGTGAGTTTATTAATAGTCATGGAAAATGCCAATCTTACAGGGAATTGTGTGCGTTTCAGTACGAATGACATAACCAAGTCACCGTCCAGTGCGATCAGTGGTATAAATAAGTATATTTCACCTTTCTTCCAGATATAATATCACATAGCATAATATGCTACTGAATAATTTTCACTACCAATTTTGTGCCATTATATAGTCCTTCAGTAATACATATATTTCTTAAGAGCATGATTATACAGCCTATTTCAGTTTAGTGAGTGGTATTCCGACGATAGTTATTCAGGTGGATACTTAGCATAACAATTTTTAATCAACACGCTTTTATAAGTTTCACTTGTATGTAACGGAATCTTAGAACTCGATTTTTACCCGCTTTAAAAGATCGGATTAATTCGAAATTTTGCACACTTCTCAAGGACCTATGACAATACAATAATTTCAAACTTTTGTTCCATTGTCCTTATCAGGATCGTCAGGAATAACGATAATCAGATTTGGCGACAATTCCGTTTTCTACTTCCAGATTTGGCGACTTATTGCATATACAGTTTTCAAATTTGGCAACTAATTCCATATACCATTTCCAGATTTGGCGACTAATTTCAGATTTAGCGACTAGAAGAATAAGGTGTAACCCTAAAAGCGAGTGTCTTTAATTTAAAGCTACTTATATGCACAAGTGTAAAATATACTAGTGGTTTTTACAAACAAAAAAAAAGTGTTCTTTATGTGAGAAAGTGGAGAGTTGGTGTGTGTTAGCAATTTCTAACCATAATATAAACATTTTTCTGAAAATAAAAATAAAAAAAGGCCCGTGCATGAGAAAAAAAATAGTTTATGTTCTGACTGCTAAATATTTTTTAATTTCTATAAAGCAATACGCTTGGAAGTGATGATACGAATTAACATTTCAGCAATACGTTAAAAAGGGAATAACACGATTGACCCTTGATTAATATTACCATGTTTTTATTAACTCTCTTTCTTGTATGTCTGTCCGGGTAGAATTTTGTAATTGATTTTAAACTGAGTGACTTTCCTATGAGTTAGAGACTTGAAATTTGGACCATAGCTCAGATGTGGATGACAATGCATGAAATTGTGAAAAAAGAAAAAAAAACGAAAAGGAAGCATCTTATACTTTTTAGTCCTTTTTAAAACATGGTTTGAATTTTTTTTTTAATTTGAACTTTTTCTACTTAACACATTTTTAATTGTTTGACCTGTTCTATAGAGATGGAATCTAATATAACAATACGGGACTGATCCAAGGCCCCGTAAACGGAGAGAATAAATACACTTCAGACCCTATAATTAATATCCATTGAAGAACAAGACTAATTCCAACAGCCACGTAATTCCGGCTCCAAATATCAAACTCAAGGATAAATTCAACAATGAATAAATGATAGTTTAAAAAACTAAAAAACACACGCGTACATTATAGATAAAACTAAATAATAAAAAATAAATTATAGTTTTAAAAAAAAACTAAAAAATACGCTTTTATACTGAATCGAACTTTACCCACTTTAAAAGGTCAGATTAATTCGAAATTTTTCTCACTTGTTAAGGACCGAAAACAATACATTAATTTGATATTTTTGTTCCATTGTTTTGATCAGGATCATCAGAATTAACGATTTCCCATTTTCAGATCCCATCCCTCATTTGGCGACTCATTTCAGATCCCATTTCCAAATTTGACGATTAATTCCAGATTTGGCGACAGAAAGATTAAGTTACAGCTCAATTCAATTAACTATAAAAGGTTGTTTTTTAGTTTTTTTAAAACTATAATTTATTTACAGTATCTTTTAACACGAAATTTTCTTAACACGAAAAATTATTTTATAGTTCCTTCAGTTTCGTGTTAAATGATTTTCACTGTATACTTTAAGATCAAAATTATCTTTCGAATTTCGTTTAATCGATTTGAAAGAAAAACTGAAAAGATTTGCAAATATATTTTAAATTATCATTTATCTGTTTTTATCAAAAGTTATGTAATCCTAAGAAAAACATCTGCCGTTGTAAATAGTCATCAAAATATTATGAAGAGAGAAACAAATATTTTTGTTATTTTCTTTTTCTTATGTGTATAAAATATCTGCCTAAGCCAAACTTGATATCTGTCGAAAAACAAAAACAATAACGAAACAGGAGAACTTATTATTAAACACGTGTTAAAAATAAAGAGATTTAAGAGAAAAGAATATTTTTTCAAAAAAATTAATTCATGGTAATGTTATATTTTATAAGTAAAACCATCTTTTTCAAAAAATTAAATGATAAAAATGAAATTGCTTCTCCAGAATATACAAAAAAAGCTGTAGATTTCTTAATGTGGAATCAAATTTTTTTCTGCGATAGGTTTAGTGAGGTAGTGATCCATTATTCAGCTACTCGAGCGCTTTTGGCAGCGGGTTTCATAATTTTGAACCATGTCATGTGACGAGGATGACTCCTGAGCTGGCATCCCCTTCTACTAACTTCCACACCAGCGGAAGGACGTTATAGCCCGACAGATTTTACGCGCATCCCCCCTTACACGGCGGGTCTTCAACGGTGCTAGGCTCGAACTCATGACACGCTGGCCACGTCCATTATCTTGCCCACTAGGCTACTGCGGACTTCTTCTGCGATGGGGAGGGGGGAGTTAAATTATATAAAAAATTATACTCTTATATAACTGAAAAATGGGCAAATTGAATCAAAACTCGACATTAAAATTAATGCTGCTAAAATAAACATGACAAAATAAAAAGAGTTAAACGAAAAAAATTAATAAACTTTTTTTAAAATGATTTCTAACAATCAATCTTAATTGACATTATAGTGTGTATCACGGATTCATACAAGACTAAAGAATGAAATGATAGGTGAAATCAAACACATAGTACTCTTTAATGAGTCATCCTTTTTACATATATGTTTAAAAAAAGCAGTTACGAATATTATAAGATTTAATCATTGATACACAGACATATTCCTGTAAACTCTGATAACTGTCCGTCTATTTCTATTCACACTCATGTACATCAAAAGCGTATTCGAAGACTTCGGATAGCCGGCTGGGTGGCGTGGTTAAGTTGTCGCTGGCCTTCTGCACCCAAGGTTGCGGGTTTGACCCCGACCCAAATCGGTGGATTTTCATGATGCAGAAAATCGACACGGTCATGTCATATGATTATGCGACATATAAAAGATTCCTAGAGCGTCTGTTTGGCTTGGATGCTTTCGGCAAAATTAAGTCCTAGTACTGGTCGCATCGCCAAGAGCTCAGGTGCCTCATCTGGGGAGAAAACTGGGCGTCAAAATTGCTTGCTGTAATTGGTATCGCCTATATGGTGCAGCGCTAAAAAGTGATACCAGTCCTGGGAAATGTACTTGTCTTGAAAGGTTTATAATACCAATGCGCAGCCCCATTGAAAAAAAAAAGACTTCGGATAAGTGTAACATCGTATGACATTTGAAAATGTCTCCTATTCTTTGTGAATGTTATTACCAGTTTCTTGTTGTTGCTTATGCCACCTGATCGACAGTAACATCAGATCAAGGTCCGCGAAATTCATTGCGGCTAAGGGCTAGAATTTTACGCCTGTCGTTAGCCTAAGCTTTGAGCCCAGTAGAAGGTGACAGTGCGATTTTGCTCGGAACAACACGATAGATGGCGACACCATTCGGACCCACTGATTTAACGAGCACGTTCTCCGTTTATACTCGGTGGGGATTTAATGGCATTGGGCATCGAACCCAGGCCTTCCGGTCTGGAGTCAAATGCTCTAACCACTAGGCTACCCACGACCACGGTCGCCCATCCGGTATAGTGGTTAGCGACGCTGACTGCTATGTCGTAGGCCTGGGTTCGAATCCCGGATAAGGCATGGATGTTTGTAAATGTATAGTGCCTTCGCGGCATGGGGGTACTCTAAATAGCCGTCGAGCCGCAAGTCCTCTTGTGAGGTTGGTGGAAGGGGAGGAGAGGTGAGAGGCCTCTGTCCACTCCCAAAATTGGGATGTCACCTGACAGCTACCAACGAATTTCGTGGGCCTCGATCTGACTATGTCAGACAGGCGGCATTAGCAACAACAACATTACCAGTTTCACAAATAGACACCAAAATCCAAACAAATGTGCCACTTCTGGATAAGCGTTATTCGACAAAAAACAAACAAACTTTGAACTTCTCTCAAAATTTGACAAAGTAATTCAAAAAACCAATGTATATACACAAATACTTTTATAATTTATTGTTGAATTCAGAATTAACTTTGGGGGTAAATACAGAAGGAGAAAGTTTAAAAAATCATCGTGTAATGTATTTGCACATTACATGAAAATGTATTTTCATATAATTCATATACATTATATAAAAAAATTTTCCACAATTCAATTTTTCCTTTCAAAAACAGACGCATATCGTTAAGAATTTCCCTTACAAATCTGTTTAAAGTTTTTCTGTTTTCATAGTTCAAACTTTTTCCATTTTCTTGTTAGATATTTGCAATCTTTTGTTTGTGTGTTTCAGCCTCCAGCAATTGTCAGTTCGGGTGATAACACATTTCGATACAACAGAAATGCCTTCTATAATCCGAGCCGACGGTAGATATAGATTACATTTTCTCGGTAGCGAGAGAGTCACATAAGAAAGAAGTACTGAATTCTGATGTCTAGAAGATAAGATGAGATATGCGGTGAATGATTCAAATGACCAAAGAAATAGCTTTGATGAAGGGAATTTTATTTGGTAAACATGACAGTAAAAAACATTTTTTTTAATTTCTAATGGGCTACAAATAGGTGTGTTTTACTATTGCAGGTCTAGTACATTCCCTAGAAACTGGTATATCTCTTTTTAGTGCGGCACCCTGTTAGTGAATACCAATCGCTGCAGGTAACTTTGACAGCCAAATTCCTCCCTAGAGGGAGGCATATAAACTCTGACGAGGCGAACCTGTACTAGGATTTCATTTTGCCCAGAGTACCCAAGCCAAACAGACATTCTAGGAATCTTTTACTTGCCGTATAATCATACGACATGGCCGCTGTCGATTTTCTGCATCATGAAAATTCACCGACTTGGGACAGGATTGAACCCGCAACCTTAGGTGCAGAAGGCCAGCGACAGACCTACCATGCCACCCAGTCGGCTTGGCATTAAATCTTAAACACAATATTTACTTTTGAACGAGTATTTTCAGAACCTATGTGATTTCATGTTCGTATTTATTCAAATCACCAATTAGAGGAAGATAGAAGTTCTTCAATTTAAGGTATGTGACTACCTTCGGAGCACTTTTTTTGAAATATATAAATGTTCAACTAAATAAACTTATTTTTATTTGAAATGGGGCACAAAACTAAGAATTCAAGTACAATTTCCACAAAATTAAAAGTAATTATCGATATATTGGGAATTTTGAGTGAAATTTTAGTGAAAAATTGCAGTTACGGTAAGGCTTATGTTGAAAATTTTAATTAATATATTCCACTACTATTTATATAATACATAAATAAAATCATTATCTGTGCTTAGAACTATAAAACTTGTGATACTTTTGAAAGGTTTTTGAAATATGACCTTTTTTATGCAAGAACTCAATTTTTTCAAAAAAATAATGTTATTTTCTCACAAAAAGTGCAATAAAATGCATAAATATATACACAGAAACTAGGTTATAGTCTAGACTGGAGATGAAACTAAATAAAACATTTTCTGAAAGTTTCAATTCAATATCTTAAAAAGAAATCATGTAGTAAACTTTACCATGAAGCAAAAAATTGAAAAACATAGTTTCTCAGAAAATGCGTTTAAAGATTTTAATATGGTATAAAAAATTTTCCACTAATTGTACATTTTTTAAACTCACCATATTTATAGGCTAAGATCTTTTTAGCTTCATGTTTAACTAATTTGGACTTTTTTTAAAAACTTTTCCTGTTTTCCGGTGACTTTTATAAACTATAACAATTGTCGTTTTAGTGAAATTTTAATGAAAAATTGCATTTACAGAAAATTCTAATGAATGTATTCAAATAATATTTATTCAGTACACGAATAACATCCTTATATCTGTTAGGGACAAAAAAGATTAGAAAAACTTTTGAAAGTTTTTTAATTACGCCAAATTTTATGCAAAAACACGATTTTTAAAAAAATTAATGATCTTTTTTCATAAAAAAACAATAAAGTACATAAATATATACGCAGAATTTAGATTTTGATTCATAACACAGATATAACTAAATAAAACATGTTCTGAAAATTTCAATTCAATATCTTATAAATATTTTGAGTAGGGACGTACTTCCGGTTTTGTAAACTCCATTTCCAGTTTACTAATTATGCTATAACTTTGTTTCTAAATGTCGTAAAAATAAAACTAGAGTGTTTTTGGAATCTTAAATGTATGGGCTATAAAATAAAAGCATAAAACCAATTCCGAAAATTTTTCCCAAAACAACGAATTTTGTGTAGTCACCTTAAGAAACCTTAAGAAATTTGGCCATTTCAAAGAAATTTTATTTCCAATACTCTCGTATTATCTATCGCAACAGTCGCTAACTCTATTAATAACTCGCTAAGTTGGCAACCCCGATTTTTTATGTGTCGTACGTGCTGAATTGGCAACCAGGTGCTTCGTTGCATAAAATGTCGCCAATAGTTTGCGATACTACGTAAGTGCCCTTTTTTTAGATTATTTTTTGTAAGCTCTCGGAACACCTGGTTTCAGTCAATTGATTGATTGTTTATTAATATTGGCTCTCAGATTCACCTTGAGTCCTGTTGACGAAATGTCCAGGGATACCGAGCTTTCCCAAAAGGTCTTAGAGCTATGAACTTCTCCCGTGCCTTGGAGGGGAAAAAACATCTCTACCCTCTGATTTTATTGAGCGAAAAAAAAAAACTTTTTAAGGAAATTTACAAAAATGTTTAAATAGATTTTGCTTAAAAAGGAATTGCATAGTTTATGATAAGTAATTAAATACAGTGAAAATTTTTTAACACGAAACTGAGGGGACTATAATATTTTTTTGTGTTAAAAGAATTTTTGTTAAAGTATATTGAAAAAAAAAATAGAATTCAACAAAATTAAGTTTTTCAAGTACATTTTATTTACCATGATATGCATATATGCATGAATAAAAAAAATAAAACAAAAACATTCACAAAAAATTTAATGAAATTTATTTCAAAATTTTCAAGCGTTTTCAAAAGAAAAATATTTTTTCAGTTTTTGGAAAATGCTTTGATATTTTTCTCGCATTGTTTGATGTCGTCCATTTTGTCATTTATTTAACCATTTGAATGTGCATCTAAGAAACTGCGCATACTTTTCCTTATGTCGGATGACACGGGAAGAGGATCTGCATTATTCATTTCATTTTTGTCGGCAGAACCTGAATCGACGATATTTTTTGAGCTTGAATGTCTTTATTTGCCATTTCTGGGGCTGTACACACATTATCATAATCAATTGCAACAAATTCTTCAGATGATACAGTAAGACAGTCCGGTAATACCGACACTTCTCAAATATTTCATTTAGCGTCGGCTCAGTTTCAATATCCTCCTTCTCCCAGAAGGGAAATCTCTCCGTGTTAAGAGAAGAAAAAAATTCGTTTGAAGAGAAACAAATGCATGTAGATACACAGTAGTTCATCAAGACCGTTGTATTATTTCGTGTTAACCGATATTTCGTTTTAAGCATTTTCACGTTGAATGTATTTTACTGTAATTCAAGGATTTTAAAATTACATAACTTACAAAATACAAAGGAATGATGAAGAAAAAATTTATAGCAAAAGAAAAATAAAGCACATTCAAATATAATGAACGGCCAAGGTTCGAGGACGACATTCTTTAAACTTCCAAAACAAATCACCGTGATGACACTGAGATTCAAACGTTTTTAAATACATCAGCAACTCTATATGGCAGGTCTATAGAGGCCCGAAGATTTGATTGCAACAAGCCGAATGTGAAAGCGCGACTATGACAACTCGTTACTGGTATCAGATGACTGAACGTGGTATAGGAGCTCAACAAAGAGCACATTTACGACTCAGTTATATTTAGTATAGTCTTAAGGCGGTATCACAGATGACTGAACATAGTATCGGAGCAACAAGGTGCAAATTTACGACTCAGTTATATTTAGTATAGTTCAAAGGCGGTGTATCAGATGACTGAACCTGGTATCGGAGCAACAGGGTGCCAATTTACGACTCAGTTATATTTAGTATAGTTCAAAGGCGGTATCAGATGACTGAACCTGGTATCGGAGCAACAAGGAGCTAAGTTACAACCCAGTTATATTTAGTATAGTTCTAAGGAGAAATTAATGCTGTAGTACGTTAGAAGATTTAAAATAATTTAATGGTTAGGTTTAGGAAAATAGGAATAATCAAGTGCCTCTCTGAGATCATGCGTCTTACTTGTTTTTACAATCATATCTCAAAATCAAACTTCATCATCCAGTGTCTGTTCTGCAGCTTCCAAAATCTAATTGAAATGAATCAGCACAAAACTATATAGATATAACTTTCATTTGAAATTTGCAAAATATTTCGTAGTGTATGGCGTATCATTCATTCAAATTTTAATTAATCGGTTAAAGAAATATCAAAAAAACGAGCAAGTAATCAATCATAAGTACTTAACGTTGAATAGATATATATTTTAATGACTCTTAACGCACGCATTAGTGTTAATCTTCATATAATTACAGCAGACTCTCAATTGTCCGAAAACGGATTAACCAGGAAATGGATTGTTCCGGAGACAATTCCAGTACGTGATTGGTTAAACTAATGCATGACATATATGAGGCGTGTTCGCGAATGAAAGTGATTCGAAGCGTTGTATGAGAACAGTTTTAAATGTATTTTCGTGAAATAAACGCAATGTGAAGGAGTATGTATTATGCACGCGCGTGCGCAAGCAGATTTGTGATAACTGCATTCGTAAGGACGTGGCATTCATTTAAAAATGGCTGCAACTGCATCCAAATCGGATCAGCTAACTGTAATAAAGTATTTAACACTGAAAGGGTGTGTATGCCGGTGGGTATTCATCGTAGAATGCTGGCTGTGCTCGTAACACGTGTGTGTCGAATCCACCGGGGACAAAAGTGGGCGAGAATGTTTAGCGACGGTCGACATTAGACAAGAAATTTGCTGAGGCCCGATCAGGTGCGCAAAGTTGTGACAGAGAAAGCTGATTACGGGCTTGACATTGCAATCAAGGGAAATCGACGTCAAAACATTCATAAAGATGTAAATGAGTTCATCGTTCCCATCGGTACTGTTCACGATATTGTCACCAACATTATGAAGTATCGAATTTTTCTTATTGCCAATGAGTACCCCACATGCTATCTGAAGACCACAAGAAAATAGTGAATGGGCCTCAGTTTGCAGCATTTGTTGAGCTACAGGGATGACGGTGATGACTTTCTGCAGCGCATAATGGCAGGGGATGAAACCTTATATCACCATTTCCAACCGGAAATGATGTCCACCAGAATGCGATGGAAATATCCCGACTCACCTAGGCCCAAAAAATTCAAAGCTCAGAAGTCAGCAGGGAAGGTGATGTTTACAGCATTTTTCAACACGCAAGGACCCTTAGTACTAGAGTTCTGAACTGGTTTCTTGATCAACCGACATCTTTCTTCGCGGAAGGAATTCGTAACCTTCCTGAGCAATGAAATGCCTGCCTAAATGCCATGGGGGATTTCTTTTAACAACTTTGTGTGTATTTCACTCATTAAATATTCTCGTTTCTATCTATATATTTGTCTCATTTCTGTCCCTACGCATCTCATAGATACACACTTCAAATCACTTTCATTTGAACACCCCTTAGAGAATGATGACGATATCGTGTAACGCATTAACGGGACTATTCAAAATGTACAAATCCTGTGAATGAAGAGCACTACATACCAGAAATGAGGCAAATAATAATTCTGCGTTAACAGACTATGAAGTTCATGAACAGGATGTAAGAATTACTGCTCATGAATACCATAAATCATTGCTTGTGTCCATCTTGCACCATCAATACATCCTTTAAGTTATGGCTTCGAGTCCAGATGCCCCACTATATTTACCATTTAAAGTAGTTAGTGTTGAATCTGTCAATGTATAAAGACCACATGCTGACGTGGGGTGGCATCTCAGGAAATACCCTTGTAACTTGAACTTGGTTCATCAAAATTACGCAATAATACTCGTATTCGTGAATTCATCAATAATACTCGTAAAGTTTCAACGTGCAATTTATATATATGTGATGAATAATCCACGGCCCTTTATATGTCAGTTGGGGTAAACCTCCTGCCCAGTACAACTCAACCCACTACCCACATAACTAATTTGACTTCGACTTCCGCTCACTTACTCTAACCACGCAGATGAACGGCACTCACTCACAATCGACGCTTGAAACAGGATTCCACTCGTCATAGCTTGGGGTACAGAACAATTTGTTGAATCCCTGGGGTAAACTATTATATGCTAAACGGCTGCATTCTTCATTATTCATATCAGTCACAAATACGTCAACTTGGAAGTATTCCAAGTCGTTATATACATGTATAAATAACATATGTAAATGTATGTACGTGTAATATATATGACGTATATATATATCAAAATTTCTTTATATACCTGTATATATGTATATACAGGTAACACCCGTATAACTCGGAAGTTACGTTCCATATCCGGGTTATGCGAAGTAAGGAGCTAGTACAGAATAGAAGATTAGGTTGCGACATTTTTTCAAAAAATGTTACAATATTTTCTTAGTTTAAAGATAAATATCTGTTTTAAAAAAAATTGCGATGATGCAATAAATTTATTTAAACGTAAGGTATAGAGGAATTTTTAACTGAAGATGAACTCCAGAAATGATTTGCCTAGGGGGGGGCACTCCTACTTACAACGTTTTCTCGAAAAATTCACTTATGTCATAGTTTGTGAGGTTATAGATTTCTCCAGTAATTTCCGAAGCATTCATATGGTCACTATGTCACCAAAAATTGTCGCCAAAAATGGAGTTTGGTCGTACAATGGAGATTGATGTGCCTTTAGGTGCACAAGGGGTACCCCCCCCCTCTCTTAGTATTTATTAAAATTGTCTTTAAAAAGTTATGCATATTATTATGAAATTTAAGAAAATGTTTTCTTCGCCATCACTAAGATCTATTAACCGTAATTATTTATCCTTTATGAGGAATTTTTTCAGTTCGCCAGACATAGCTTAAGGCACAGATTAATTCATAAAAATAACAACATAATTATTATTCCTTTAAAAATTGTTGAAAGTTACTTACTTGAATATTTTTATAATCTACGTAGTCAAAAGAGGGACACAAATGAAATTTTAAAGTGTAGTTAAAATTAGTTAAACGTACTTAAGAATTAAGTATTAACGAAAGTACTCTGCAGGAATATACTCTGCATAAAGTACTCTGCATTCGAATGAAAAATGTCAAATGAGGTACTTTTCGCAATTTAAAGCCTTATCACGTTTATTGAACAGTTGTACTTCGATTTTTCTCATTTAAAATTAGAAATAAAGTTTACATTCATAAGATTTTTTTTACATTCCATGTTGTGTAAGAGTTTTCTAGAACCCTATTAGATTGAATCCACGCTATAAAAGCACACGAATGTGTTCCAAACTCTCGAACCCCATTAGAGTGAATCCGTACTATAGAAATGCAGTGTTATGTAATGATTATTTGTATGTACATTTATATACGTGAGTGAGAGAGAGGGTGTTTATTAACGTCAAAGTATAAAGCAACACGAAGACTATTGGCGTGGATCTCGTAATTTCGAGCTACGATCAAGTGACGAGGATGGCACTTGAACTGGCAATGCATTCACTAAATTTCCCCACCATGCCAATTTGAGGACTTCGAGCCATCATATACTTAACATCCATTAGCCTCTCTACACGGTGACCTACAGTGGCAGGTTGACCAACAGTACAGAATTCTAGCTCATGACTACTTGCCGGACATGATATCATAACATATTAATACATATATATACAAGAGAATGTTGCCGCAGCTATAGACAAGGGGAGTGGCTATGGGAATGCGAGCATTTGGAGCGCCGTGGTAGGGTAAAAGAAGCCTGGGCGTATGCAAATTTTACACTTCTCGTGTAGTTGCTGCAGGAAGTACCGGCCATTGCGCACCAGAATATATGGTTCATGCGCAAAGGTACGCCAGCACAGTTTTCGTTTGAGGTTCGTCACCACCTCCATGCTGCATTTCCCGGGTGGTGGGTGTATTGAATGACGAGGGCATGTTACTTGGCGTCCACGCTTCCCAGACCCCAATCCCTTGGACTTTTTTCTTCTGGGACCATCTAAAGTCGCTTGTATGTGAGACACGTGTGTCTACAGTGGAAGATATCACGGCACAGATTTTCGTCACTTCAGCTGACAGCGCCATCACATTGGATTTGCTTGTGAACGCATCCAACAATCCTTCGTCCGTCGATGTCGGTGGTCATACGATATAAGCGGCCGTAACTTGGAACAATTCTTGTGACAATTCCTTGTCGTTGCATTTCTGACGTCAAGCTGGGATGCATTGTTCATATTGTGAACATACTTTACGTCTAAAAAATGCATTTTGTACCTCTTATTGCCCCTTTCAATCCACTCGACATCACACCTTCTTATTATTGTTATAAACATTATATTTTCTTATGCCGGCTTCTTATTTTTGTAATAAATTGTCTTGCCGAAGAAAATGCACGTTCAGATTCTTTAAAGCGAAACAGAAACTAAATCAACTGGATGAGTGGTTTCCCACTCACCCCTCCGCCAGAGTTGTTGCGCTGCACTCATTGTGGACAGATTTTTAATTTTATGTAACTCTAACAAATTATTCTTATTTTTTTCAACTTATTATGATGAGTGGATAATAGAGTTTTCTCTAAGGTTCCACGTAAATGTATAATCGTTACCTGATTCTTTACTAGTAGGTATTATTTTCATTAAATAGGAGTATGTTTTTTTGGAGCAGTCACCACGTCTCCCTCCATTTTCAAAAAGAGACATTTCTTTTTGAATTTTTGATGACAGTGTCTCAAATCGGATACACTGCATTGGTGCATATACCTGTTTGATAACTTTATTTAGTTCTGCTACACTTAATGGTTTTTGTATATAAAAGGATCCAGTTATTCAATCAGAATGTGAATCAATTTCAAGTGTTACTTCATTTGCAACTGAAGATCCAGTTGCATGAGCTGTTAGTAATGCAATGGGATTTGAAGTGTCTCAAGTCTCCCAAACAGGTCCGCTGTTAATTAACGGCATTTTATTGAAGAAGGGACTGCGACAAAATTTATTCTTGTGATGTTGCTTATATTATTGAGTAAGCATTGCAGTAAGCCACTTACATGTTTGCAACGTTCTCCCATACTGTGCATATATCTTTTTTTACATATAGCACTTATAATAGCACAAAAAAATTCTACTTACATATTTCAGAAACAAAATATATTTTTTTGAAAAATTAAATTCTTAGAAAATTTTTATGAGAAAAAAATTTTTTTAATATAATTTAGACAAAATTAAATCCCGGGATTTTGGGATTGGGAAAAATACTGGATCCCGGGGTTTCGGAATTACGAGATCCCGGGGATAAACACCCTACTAAATATCTTCCAAAAATTCTAATTACCTCTGTCCAAGTAAGCTGACTCCAGACATCCTTAGGATGGGAGAAATGTCCGTTTTCTGCCCCCACTTGCAATGGGGAGAAAGTTACAGAATAGAATAAGAGTAAACACATATCAAATTTCACGGTTAAACATACACACCCGCCTCAAACTCTTCAAGGTTCAACACGTAAGGAAACTGACATTAAACTTATACAGCACAAAAAAAGTAAATAAGATACATTAAATGTAATACCAGATTCACAATACTTTGAAAAAAAATTTCAAAATATAATTCAGACAAAAATTAAGTCCCGGGATTAGTTATTTTAATCCCGGGATTTGAAAAAACCACCGGGTTTTCGGGATCCTGAGACCAAACCCTATAATAAATGCAAAATTTAAATAAATTTAATATTGCGATGTATGTATTTGTTCTATCTTTTCAAAGGAAAAAAGTAACAACATTTAACACAGCCTATCAATCATTCAAACTGCAAAATTCCTAGCTTCAATAGACTGCTTCCTCTTTCGTTTAATACATTCTTCGATTCAGAATAATTGTTCTCTCCTCAGACAGACAACTTTAATAATTGCCTGAATAATATGATTGAACGGCGAATTCCCAATTCCGAATAATCGATTCACTAGCCACTTCAAATTTGACATTTCCCACGTTCGGGAAATTGATTACGGTGGGAAGAATGCCCAATTTAAACGCTATTACTCATCAATACTTTAAATTAGGGAACTTTGTGACAAATGGATGTTATCGAAATCATGCGGATTAGTTTCATCTT
>BMAO01007126.1:0-76749 GCA_019973975.1 Trichonephila clavata
TATATATATATATACATATATATATATACACACACTCATGTCCATAAAATTAAGGATAATTCAGAATCACACAGAAATTGAACTCTAAAATAAAAAATTTCACCTGTAGAATTATCACACACATCTTGAAGAAGAATATGCAAATTACAGGAAACCACAGATGGCGCGGATAGTACGTCACAATGAACAGTGTAAGAGAGGGTATATAAGAATGTGCAAAGAAGTAAAATTGTTCACAAGCGCTTTAAAAGCCTTTCAGTGCAATAACCGCATAGTTATGGCACAAAGGAAGCATTTGGATGATTTTTTACAAGTAGAATTATCGAACGACTGGAATGTGGACGTACCCAGCTGGAAGTACCCGAGGAACTTGGAATCGCCCAGAGTGTCATCTCCAGGCTTTGGCAACGATTCCAAGATGATTCTGCGTTGTAACTCGGGGGCGACCTGTGCTGTAACATCTACTCACATTGCCATCACCGCAACAGTGGTCTTGTGTGATATTTTCCGACGAGTCCAGGTTTAGTTTGCAGTCTGATTCTCACCGGACTTTCATATGGAAAGCTCCAGGTACCCGTTACCACCAAGAGAACACAATTAAACGACACGGTTACGGTGGTGCAGGATGGCTCGTTTGGGGAGGAATTATTCTTGGTTCCAGAACTGACCTGCATGTTCAGAGTGTAACGATGACAGGCCACATCTATCAGGATGTCATTCTGGAACAACATGTACGTTTGTTTCGGGGCGCCATGGGTGCTGAATTTCTGTTTATGGATGACAACGTCCGTCCTCACCGTGCAAACATTGTAGACGAATGCCTTCAATCGGAGGATATCACCCGTATGGATTGGCCAGCATACTCACCGGTCTTGAATCCAATAGAGCATGTGTGGGACATGCTTGGCCAACGAATTGCAGCCCGTCATCCCCCTCCCACCTGTCTACCGGAACTTTGGAGGGCATTGCTTGATGAGTGGTGTAATATTCCCCAAGATTAGATTGATAATTTGATACTCAGCATGCGTAGGCGTTGTAAGGCCTGTACTGCATCGTCCGGGAGACATATTCCGTATTAACCATCATACTAACTATGTTATACTTTTTTTTGTAAATAGGTTCTTTTTTAAAATTTGCTCCAGGGAGTAAAAATCGCAATTTTTATTAATTATGTCAAACACATAGCATCTTTTTTGCTCTTTACCTTTTGTTTAATAAATAGACTTTACAAATAAGTCAAATTTGTTTTGCTTCTGTCTCTTTCTTTGCCTGAACTTCATTATCCTTAATTTATGGACATGAGTGTATATATATATATATCTTGTTCAAATTTTCAATCGTTTATAAAATACTTTCTATTCATGCATTCAAAGTAGAAATTGACTTAAAAAATTTGCGACTCTCTATAGGATAACGAAATCAGAAAATATTAATGCTACAGAATTTTATATTTAAAAATGTGTTCAGATTTTGATTCCTCTTTTTTAATATTATCACGGTGTAAACAAGCAAACACCAGCACACAATCTGTTAAAAGATGATAGGTCGTCGTATTGTTCATCAGTCGAATTATGTATGTGTTGCATGTTTTATTTTAGAAATTCAAACAGGGACTGGCAGTCCAAGCTTAAAATAATAAAATTTCACATTGTTCCACAACTTGAAACATGATTTTTACCTTTGTCTCCCAAATACAACGATACTTTAATCTGACATTTAATACTCTAAGAATAGCTATTGGTAATCAGCAATACAATCACAGAAATATTAGAAAACCGTTTTCCTACGGTAAACATAAATACATAAATAGTTTATTACCGAGAACAACTATCATGTGAAAGAGTAATTTGAAACATCAAAACATTTCTCTATAAATTAATGATGAATGTTACAATAAATGATAGATGAAAATTTTTTTTTAATTTACATGGTGGGGGGGGGGGGGAACACAGTGAAAATGTATGCTTAAAGAATTGGAATGATTTAGAATGTTTATTAAACAATTTTTATTCAATCGAATTCATGTTTTGATGATATCTATACAGAAAAATGTTTCATCTCGTGCCCGATTGGATAAATTTATTGAATAGGATACAATTATTCGCAATCTACTCAAATAGGGACTTCCCATTATGCATTGTATTAGTGCCCATTCATTATAATCTTTTATTCCGCAAATATTCATATTATTGAAATTTCTGTACGGAAATAGAATTTCACAATTGCTAACAAAACGTGAAATTTCTAATGGGATGATATTCAAATATCTTTTTGTAAACGTGTATTAATTTTTGCAAGAAATATGAATAAAATGAATGTGTATAATGAATATAAAAACAATGACAATAAAAGTAATTATTGCAATTTATCCCTGAAGACAAAACAATATATATGAAGAATTTTGCAAATAAAAGAATGATTACATTTTTCATCAAATGTTTTTTTGGTGCAGTGAAAATTTCATTCCTCAGACATTTTCACAAAAAATGTCTGCGCTTTTATAAATTCTTCATTTCCATAGTAAAAAAACCTCGATACAAAAATAAAAATTGGAAATACGGCTTTAAAAAAAAAAACGATTGTCCAAGTACAATCGTGTAATGATTATTAGATCCTTATTTTAAAAAAAAAGAGAGATTCCATACAGTACCTGACAAATTATACCTAAGTAACCAAATTGCTATTCTCGAAGCATCTCTTTCAAATCGGATACCAATTTAAGAGAATGACTGAAAAAGTACGCTAATAATTAATATAAAAAAATACTGAAGAACACACGTGTATTTCTAATTCATCAAGCGTGGTTCAAATGTAAAAATGATTATACTTAATTCATGTATTCGGTGTGTGCGTGTTACGAAATTTAATACTGGAACTCTACCAGAAAATAAAATAACATATGGCTTTATTATACGAATAAGTGAGGGACTTTCCTTGAAATATATCCATTACTTTAATAAGAGTAGGCACTAAAAGTTATTTAATTTAGTTTTTATGCGCACGTCTAATCGATTGCTATGAAATACTTGGAGAATGACAAAAAGGCCAATTAAACAAAACTATAAGAAATATATTAAAGTTCTACTAGAGAAACAGAAAAAAAAAAAACTACTTAGTATTTCTTTTCATCTAGTCCAAGGGTTTAATTTTGTTTTCTCACTACTATATAAGCACTGCATTTTGATTCTTGTAACAAACATTTTAAATTAATGAGAGAAGAATAACCGTATATATACTACTAATGTATAAATAAATTTTAAAAGTCATAAAAAGTAATAAAAAAAAAATTAATTACATTTTGAAAATTACATTACATTTACAAAAGCCTGAAAATTTCATTTTTCCTAATATTTCTAAAAGTATTTTAAACTTCTGAAAATTTGCAAAAATGAATCCTTTGAAATAGAAAAAATTACTTTCAGAAATTGGACGAAAAATCTACTTTTTGAGAAACTTTAATTTTTTGCTATTTTTCCGATGTTGTATACTGCATTTTAATCGCGGCGCTAGTCAAAATTTAAAGGGGAAAAGTAGAATTTTCATGGATTTTTTTAATATTAGTTTACAATTTCAAAAAACAATAGCCTCAGAGTAGCTTTTTTTTACACTGCATAGTATAAACTCAAAACGAGGATTTGTTTACTTTATAATAATGTAATTAGCTAAAATATCTTGATTGCAAAATGTAAATATGATCACAGTATACCATAAAAAATTCTAAGATTAAAACAACAAACATTAAAACTTTATGGGCGATACCTTTTTTACAAATGCCTCCTAAATCTTCTATTTGAAGTAGTACATCACACGCCAATTCACGACTATTCCAAATAAATATTACAATCCAATTCGCATTCAAATGCATTTGTTTAAATATATAGAAAAGTATTGTTATATTCTTTATGTAATTTTTTAAATGATTATAAAATTCACAAAATAACGAAAAGAGGGCAAAATGACCTTTAATGTATTAGTCCTCATTTTTTTAATAGTAAACCATACCGAATTGATAAATATTCTCCCACAAAGTATATCAACAATATTCCATATAACATTAAAGAAAGTAACCACTCAGTATTCGCACTTCAACTACCCGAATTTCATCATTAATCCTTATTCATTTCACTATTTAATCATTATTTCAAATTTCTGTTTAGAAATGTGTATTTCAAGAACTATCTGTATATATTCAGCAGATAATTTTTTCAAAATTTTCTTCGTTTAGAAATAATATAATTTCAAATTGCAAGCGTGTCAATGTCAAACCAATAAATGACAATTTTATAAGTTACAATAGCAGCTAATTGTTTTTTGGGGGGGGGGAATAACAGAAAATAATAAAATATATATTTAATAATTTTTTTTAAAATTTAGCGTTTCAAGCAAATTTTATTTTTTGAAAACTTTTGCTCACACACCAAAACAGTTACAGAACAATACAACATCATTTTAAAGTACAGATACTTCAGCGAGGTATGCTTATGAGTTTTATGAAACCTCAATTTTTCATCAAATGATTTATTGAGAGTTAAGTAACTCAGCAATTCGAAGGAATAAAGGGATATTAGCAATGGCCCCGTAATTCTAAGCCACGATCAAGCGACGAGGAAGACACTTGTGTTGGCATCTACTCTTCACTTTTCATGCCATTCCTACATGAGGACTTTAAGCCTGACGTCTTCAAGTGCATCATTCCTTTACAAGTAGGGTTGTTTCATTCAAAAATATAATTCGAGTGAAAAAAAAATAAGGTATCTTCAAAAGTTGTAATAGTCATAAATTTTTTAACATTATTTTCAAACAAAATATGCTTAGACAACAATATTTATATAAAATAATGTACAAAAACTAGATTTAATGGTGAAGAAAAATGAAAATGAGTTAAAAGTTTTTTAATTAACATTTATAAATGTATCCTGGAAAACAAAAATATAATACTTTTGTATTTCTAAAAGAAATAAATTAAAGTAAAATATATTTTATCAATACAGGAGTCTCTACCTCAAAAATGATTCATTCTTTTAAGCATTTAGAAAACTATGTAGCCATTTCATATTTTGGGGGAAATATTTATTAAGGGAAGTTTTTCTGAAGAAATACTAAATACTGTTCGGATTTAAGATTAATCAAAACACGACAAATTATTGATTTTCTTCGGAAATTTAAATACAGAATGGATTTTAGAAATATTAACACGAAAAACTACCGAATATATGGTATCAAAATACTAGATATTAACTTTTTTACCATTTATATGATCAACGTAATAAAAAATTTCATAATTTACATTAAATTTTTAGGGAGGGGTAGGGTGTCGGAACTAATATAAATTCTCTTTCAGGATACATACAAACAACAATGCAAACAAAGAATAATGACATAAAAATCTCATTTAATTAAATGATGTTTACCATTATTTCAAAAGGCATGCAGGTGAACACATTCATTATTTGACGTCATTTGATATGCAATATTTCACTGGTAGTCAGATGAGAAAATAATGACTCATTGACAACACAAACATCTGTTTGATCAATTCAATTATTTCAACCAGCTACTTCAAGCAAAGAAAAAAAAACTGTTATTAAAAAACTTCTGCTAAAACCAATCAATTCTTTAAAAAAATCATAAATAAATTTAAAAAGTAAACATATTATTGAACTTTGTCTTACAGAAATAATCTGATAAAATGTAGGTTTATCTGCGAGGTATTTGTTTAAACGTTCTTGCGTATAAAGAATTTGATGTTTAAAATTAACTATATCTGGAAGCTTCTGATGAATTGCAATTTTTTCAAATTTATTTCACTTGTCAATAGAGTTCAATATTGATTATTAAACATATGTTCTTTCTAATATTATTTGACTCTAAAATACAGTTTTCCACAAAATTCCTGAAATTCGTTCATACCTTTCATTATATTGTTACTTACTATATGATTTTTAAATATTTATCCGAAAGTTTTTATTTTCTATTACATTTCGCTATGTTTAAAATGTATTCGCACTATAACATCTTAACAATTTATACAAGTAATTAAATTTGATTGGCAAAAATGTATTTATTCTTGTAATTCGATAATAGAATCTGTTTTAAGATGGGGAAAAAGTGTGTCCACTCAAACCTCGATGAGTTTCAAAGTGTCCGCTCAGCCCACGAAATGTTATGTGTCCGCTCCTGCCACGCAACCCTTTAAAGACAACTTTGAAGGATGTACAAAAAACAATTCATGCAATTTATCTCACAGTCATATGAGCATGTGTTTCTGTACACAATCAATTCAGAAAATAAATAGTACATTAGTATGATTCAACGATATTTACTAAGCAAGAATATTACGCATACAGTGAAATATATTTTGTGATAGTTATTATTAATTCAGTAATAATTACTCAATCAGTAAATTACATGATATTATTGGATACTTCTAACACGAAAGACGAAGAAATAATTACAAATGCAATGTGGTTAATTCACCTAAATCCATGCATCACGCAATTAAATCAATGCATCAAATTGAATAGGTAATAAAGATTATTGTTGTTTTAAATCCTTTCGTCGTGCACATTTAAGTGCTATCGAAATCGATCATCTGGGAGTTATCTGTAAAGTTGCCCCAAGTCGTGAACTATATCTCCGAGCAGAGGAATTCCAAGTCACGATCTTTGGATGATACATAACAATTTATTTGAACAGTTAAAAGTGAGAAATGTTCAAGCTGAATACACCAATACTAAATTTGTAACAATCAGTGCGTTGCGTACTAGGATCCATACATGAAAAGAAAGAGGAGGGAAAAAACATTCAGAAACACAAGATTCTAAGAAAAGGCTAATAAAACATTATTACATTAAATACTACAAAATAATGTATATTGTGTGTGATTAATTTGTTTCTTCTATTCCTTTAAATCAAATACACAGCATAAATTTTAAAAAAAATGAATAAACATCTACAATCCGAACGATATTTGTTTCAAGGAATTAGACAAATGCACTGCATATTAAACCACACAAGCACAAGCTCGAAGAAAAAAACGAGCATAAAGTAACTACGAACCTTTTACGCATAGTACAGAGCACAATATTTCAAATATAATAAATATTAAAATTATTCTTTTTTTCTTTCTATTTTACCTCTTTTTTGTATAAATAGGGAAATTTCGTGATTTTCTATTGATTTTAATATTTTTAGAGTAAAACTGTTTTGTGAAAAGTCTTAATTGGCCAATGTTAGTAACAGTGATTGATTTGCCTCATTTAATTCTTACACAATATATAAAACAAATTGAAATTAATTCAGACCTCATTAAAAATGGCTTTGGCCAGTATTCTTACATCCGTATCTTTGTTGATATTTATAAATACGCTTCAGAAAAAAAGCAGGACATACCACCTTAAATATCAAAAGAGATATGATTAAGGTGGACAAAATTGGAGATATTTCGTAAATATTGCATGGCACTTTGATTTTCTTAACAGTTTCGAAAGGGAGAAGTACGAACTCTACACAGCAATGATGAAAAATTTAACAAACCAGACAACAAAGTTTTTTAAACCATCCCTCTTTTTTTGAAACGTTAATCTTGTTTGACATTTAGACATCGAAATATAAATCAATTATTCATGGAAGGGGAGATAAGAAAATCCAAGGGGAGAAAGATATTTTGTAACATCTTTCTCCGCCTTTCTTTTTGAGACAACCTTTTCTTTGTAAAATATCCTTAAATGTTTTATATGCTTTAATATCTAGATAATTGTTCTCCAAGCGAGTGCATTTATGTGGTTTATTAAAATGATACTCAAATTTAATTTAAAACAGTTTTCGTTAGCATCTATTTAATAAACAGAAAGATAGCATAAGGGGGGGGGGGGAATGAATGCAGTTCAAACATTCCAGCAAACTGAGGATGAATATAAGCAAAGCCGCACGTAAGGCACACAAGGATGTAACTTTTAAAGTGATTGGATGGCAACAACGATACACCTGAACAATTTTTTTATTGCTACAATACTTGAAACATAGATAACAATACTCGTGAAAAGACTCTTCGTGAATCTGCAAAAAAATGCCCTCGATTGAATCAGAATTTCCTCCATTACTAGCCGACAGGAATCACGATCTTACCATCAAATTATCAAATCAAATAATATGTACTTGGAACAATTCAGAAGATTGTAAAACCTACAAAAAAAGTGGTCACTTAGCTGAATACATAGCCATTCATGCTATCATATGCTGGATTTTTTAATAAAAATTGCACACTTGAAGGAGGATGACAGTAAACATCAAAATGAAAGTATATTTAGTGAGCAGAATTGAAATGAAAAGATAACCAAGAGAGGTATCAGAGTCAAATGAATATAAATAAATGGTTAGAAAATAAATGTACAAAATACATTCTAGTTTAAATGAAAACCAAGTATGCAAATTTTAACTAGATTTTATTTGATTTTTATTTACGTCGTATAGTTAAGTTAGGCTATTGGTTACGAATCTCGTAATTCTGATCCATGATCAAGTGACGTGAACCACACTTAAGCTGGCATCCCACGCCAACAGAAGACTTTGCCCCTAGACGGATTTATAACAAGCATCAGCCCCTCTCTACAGCGCGGCTCTCAGTCACATCCGGAACTCAGATAGGCAAATCGAAAACTTTGAAGATAATCTCGATTTCACGAGAAGCAATAAGATGTTAAGCTTGATACAGCAGAAATCAGTTTCATAATTTGAGGGAAAAATAAACGATAAAAGAACAAAATAATGCAATTAAGGAGCATTGTTCTCATTCTCTGTTCTTGCCTTGGTTGATCGTTCATTAGCATTGTTATTCGAAACAACACGTGGAATTGCATCAGCCCCTTTACACGACGAGTCATCAGTGGCACTAGATTCCGAGTAAGCGAAAAAGGCCGCATCCTTCCAATTTTATCCAAAAAGAGTTTTTACAAAAATTTCTATGACGCTGCTTGAGAATCGTCATCGGCTGCAAAAGTTGTTTATGAGTATTGTTGAAAGAAAATGAAACAGTGCATATCTGAAGAAAAGGCCGGAACACATTCTGGGGGGCTGAACTGAAACTGTCTCTCTGAGACACTTTAATTGGTCGCCTGAATTTTCCGTTGCCACTGCAGACGAGCAAGTTACCCCGTTGGACTGAACAAAATTCACCGCTATCCGTAACTGTTGTAAAGCATGCTTTAAAGTTTGAAAAATTACAGCACAAAAAATTTTAAAAATGGAATTAAAATCTGTTTTGATATAATTTAAGCCTTCAGTCTTCTCTAACATTACGCATTCTTAAGAATTGTTGTTTCATTTTTGATCTTGTGAAATACTACCACAAAAAAATGTTTTTGGAGAGTATTCTTAATTTTTAAAGATTGCACGGCCGCTTTTAAGCCCCATTGTACTCAGAATATTTTATATAAAAGACACTACTTCTTACTTATAAATAATATTTTTAAAACTGAATCACATACGACTTGGATTGTATAATAATTTACTTTTTTTTTTTTTAATGTCAGTTATGCCCTGCCATGTGACCTCATTAAAACACAAATGAATGACATTCATGTTTCATAAAATAAAAAATCTATTTTTAACAGAACCAAGTGGTATTTTAAAAATCATAACTGCAAAAATCGTTGCACCTGCAAAAAAATAAATTTACGATTTCCGCAACATTAGAAAAATATAAAGAACGAATACAAAATAAATGTTTAAGATATCTCACATCATTTAATATATTCTAATTTGAAAAATAAAGACATTCCATACATATTTTTAAATATTATCTTGTAATTAACGAAGATAATTTAACGTTAAAAACAAAAGATGAGCTTCCTTTTGTCTTCTTCAAAATCAATTCAACACGAGATGCGTAATTTTAATAGCTTCTGGGCATTTAATGGACTGAACATTTCCCCATCTATTTCCGCTTACGATAGTATAAATAAGAAGGAAATTAAGAAGGCTCTTTTATCTTCACTCACGAATAATTGACTAACGTGAATAATGCACGCAATAAAATGAATATCACTTCCTTCAAACTGAACTAGGAATTGACATGTATCGATACTATGTCAACGGGTTTATTTTTGCCTAATATTATGATTTTTTTCAATCTACAAGGGAGAAAACAAATGGAATACTATAAAAAATAGAATTGTGAATTGTAAAAACATTTTTTTAACCCATACAGTAAACTGGGCAATGATATCGTTCGCTAGAACAGAAAATGCAAACATTCATTGGAAACGAAATTTCAAGACATAAAAGTAAGGTTTTTAATTGCAAAATATGTACAATTTGAGTTTTTATTCACGAAAAGAAGTTACTGTACTTCAATGAAATCACCATAAGTAAAACAGCAAATAACTTAAGAGAAAGAATAAAACGTGCAAGGTGCAAAAGAAAAATAAATATAATTCAATAAAATAAAAATAAGTAGCACTCGTCGTCTGACGACACAATCGAATACGAGACATAAATCCAAGTGCATACGATTACAAATCAGGCTGTCAAATATAATTTCACACATTAAAAAACACGATATTTGCTTTGACCTTCCTAACTTAAAATGTTTCCTTACCTGTTACGTGCTATACAGTTTGTAAAGCTGTTTGTCAAACTGATTTTTTTCTTCTTCTTTCCTACACAACCTAAATTTGAATATTTATTTAAAATTTTCAAAAAAAAATCGAATAAAGAAATTGTTTGATCATTATTTTATTTATGTGTTATCTACAAATATTACCAAAAGTCTTTCCAATGTATTTCTATTGAAGTTTTTGATAAACCACCATATGAATACATAAGATACTAAAATATAATGCATTTCACAATTAATTTAGCTCTAATAGTAAGCAAACACACAATTAAAGATAATAAATTAAAAATTCCCCCTTATATGAAAACTAAACATAAAAAATTTGAATTCCGAATCATAATTAAACCAAATAAGATTTTTGAAAAAAAAATTAAGAATAAATATTCCAAAAAACTGCATCAAAATTAATTAAATAAATTTTTGATGCATATTTTCGCCAATGTATACAAAAATGCATTTATTTTTATTCATAACTTATGTATATATCTTTTAGAGGTTAAATATTCGAAAGATAGAGGTGTACTCTGAAAGAAACTGTTTATGAATAAAAATAGCTAACTTAAGGTTTTAAAATTGCTTCCAGAGCGTGAAGGTCGACCTTGGCTATACATAAACATTTTTTCTTAAAAAAAAAAAGAACCAAAGAAAAGCCTTAACGCTTCGCAATGGGAAGATTTCTTTAATAAAATGCAAGTTGAAAAAATTGAACTCTCCTCGTATTGTTTTACTTCCTACCTTGAAAAAAAAATTTTTTTTAAAAATTAAATTCAGCTTTTCAACACAACGAATATAAAATAGCATATTATATTTTCATGTGAATCTGCGAACAGTTTTCACGGTCATTGAACACTAAAATAAACGGAAAGTAGTTAACAATTCATAATGTTATGTGAAGGCGCAGTAAAAATAGTATAAACTTACAGCTGTGTAACTACAGCAAATGAAAAAACATCGATTTTTATTCGAGAACGCAGAGATGATTGAAAGGTCATTAATGTTCATGTTATTATTTGCCAAAGAACGAAATGTGCTTTTTATTGTGATAGTTGCCGACAACAAAGGATAAGACAAAACAAAATTCTCAACTGCAGGTTACCTCCCGTGCAAATGAATAGAGTGAAACATTTCCTTACAGTAAGTAGACTGCATTTTAAAAGAGAGAATGCGTTATAATTTGTGAATACGGAAATACTTAAATTTCAAATATATATTCATTTGTGTATTGGCAAAACAGCCTCGAATCCGTAAATGCGACCTCACATAAATAAACACAATTTGAACGTTAATATCATTGTGAAACTAAAACAAACGCAAATGCTTTGTTTAAATTTAGTAAATTTTCATTCACAACTGTATTCTCTGTTTTGTTTCGAAATAAGTTCTTATTTATCGTTGCACAATACAGAAAAAATTTGCAATCGTTTAAAAAGTTGATCTGCATCAAAATAACTTCGGTTTGCGAAATTGTGTTTGTGTTATCTAAGATTTATGAAACATTTTTTTTAATTATTGTTTTTCGTCTAAATAAAAATGATCTATAAGCATTTATATGAGAGATCATTTCCCCGATTTACGCTGTTATTACTCAGTTCGTGTAAGTTCGAGGTATTACTTGATAAAAAAGTATGAGAGAGAATGTTTGATCACACAATACTTTTCGATTCTTAATAACAATAAAGACAACGCAGAATTTGATTTTACATTTTTTTATAATTCAAGCCTACACTTACAAAAGAAACAGTTTGATCGTTTGTGGGTGTCCGCGATTTAGCACAAAAACAGAATGACTCAGACCCATGAAAATTGTCACGTTGAAACTATAGGTCACAATGGTGTGCATTTCGAAGCGATTTTTTAAAAATCAATTTTTAAGCGATTTTTCATAGAACTGGGAATGTGACGTCATATGATGTCACGTCTATCTATGAATGCTAAAATACAAACTTCAAACATTTTTGGAGATTTTACTACATATTTTAATTGTATAATTATATTTGTTTAATTGCTGTATTAATCAATTTTTTCGTTCTTTGTGACAAAATTACACAATTGTTTTCCAAATAAAACATTTCTAAAAAGTTTTTCTTTTAAGTTAAAAGATTAAAATTAAAATTTAGTTGCTAAAAGTTTAAAAACTAAATTTTAATTTTGTTATTTTGGCAACAGTGTGTTCGTTCTGACTTCTGCATTGCAATATTTTGACGAAGGTTGTCCTGAAACAAATTTTGCTTTGATTTATCTATTTTAAATAGTTTTTAAGATAATTGTTTTAAGTATTTTTTTAATTTAATGCTTTTGTAGTTTTTAGTTTAAGACTGAGTATTCTGGTAGAAAGTTGCATCGTTCTTCTAGCTAAGACTTTTATCTTTGTCTAAAATTGGTATTAAACATTTAAATTGGTTAAGAGTCTAAATTAAATTGGTTCAATAAACTTTTTAAATTTATTTTCTCCAGTTTTATGTGTTTTAGATAGTGGTTTTTTTTTCTTTTCTTACAACAATTAATGTGTTCCATCATATATATATAGCTTATTTCGCACTGTTTTAGGCCATATTTGCAGTACTGTATATCGTTTGTCTGAGTGCGTTACACACGGTTTACCTTTTTCCCCAATTTAATTTTGCAGTAATCTGTTATAAATGTTTTTTTAGTTTTGATTTATGTTAATTTTGTTAGTTCAGAGTTGCTATGATAAGGTGCAAAAATCACAGAGATTTTCTTGTTTTTTTAAAAAAAATTAAATGTTAATTCAATTTTTTGTCGCATGGCATCATAACTTAATTTTGCTTCTGGAGAATATTTCTTTATGCGTAGTTTTGTGTTTTGTATATACGCAATGTAGTCAGAGTGGTTAGGATTATTTCCTTAATTTAGTTTCCATTATGAGTTTGTGAATGTAAATTTCGTTGACATGATGAAATAGGCTGGTTGATTTTGATGCACAATTATTTGATGCCGGAGGACATTTCAAACAGCAAACATACATACGCACAACACAGAACAAAAGACGATGGACAAAAAACAAATTGCAGCAAACTACATGACGACGGACAACAAAGCAAGCAAATTTTCCTTGGAAACGAGAGTTTTTATATGAAGGGGTAAGTAAGCAGAAGTTCTAAATTCCACATGACTTCCGTGGAGATGGTTGGCGGAAAGATATCACACGATAAGATTACTTCAAATACGCTGAGCCTGTTAATTTTTCAGAGATACGGTAACGATTAAATCCCGTCAGGCGGGTAAGCTAGCTAATTATTTACACGCAAGTCCTGGAGGGTCAGGGCAGCTACAAATTAAAAGTTTTTTTAGATAAAACTAAAGGAAGGTTATTAGACACATACATACATGTATGTATAGTATACACATTTTTTGTATGCATCATACAACCCATATGATATACATTCAATACTATTCAATATAGTTACTTACATTTTATTTATTCATTTGTTTGTTTGTTGTACCAGAATCACAATTCTTTTTTTAAATTAAAAATTGTAAAAAAGTATCCTTTCAAAAGTACTTTTGTACTTTCAATTACAGTAAAATCCGGTGTATAACGCACACTTTTAATACAGAAAATAAGAGCGAAATTTAAAAGGGTGCGCGTTATATAAAAATGTCAGCTTTAAAAAGAAACAAAGATGAGCACAGAAAACAAAAATTAAGACTTCTACATATATCGATGTACTGTTTCTTTAAAAGAAATGACATTTTTTTATGAATTTAAAGGGTTGTAGTTCTAGAAGTATGCTATTTATTTTTTCTAAAGCTTGGAATAATACCTCGTATAAATGACTTCAAAACATAAGAGCATTGCGCAGGTGGTTTCGTAAAAAAGGGAGTGCGTGTTATATGGTGAATATACCTAAAAAACTAAAAATTGCCGCTTGAAAATACAGGTGCGCGTAATACGCCGGATTTTACGGTATACTTTTCCAAAAAGTACTTTTTTCCCCCAGTGCTTTTTGTAAAGTTTTGGCAAAACAAGCTGTGTTCTACTTCACCTCGGTGCTGTGTTGCTGATATATATATAATAGTTTAATTCAACCTAGGAACATTTTATCTGTTTCAAATAGTTCAATGCTAATTCAATTTTAAACTGAAAGTTGTCTGTTAATTAGTGTTATTAATTATTATATCATAGACAGAGTAGTTTTGGAACTTACTTTTGCTGTATTAGTATTTTCCTCTTATCATTTGCATTTAGATTTCCATTCATTCATTTTTATGTATCTCTTTGATGCGTTAATTTTCTCTTTTAGATTCAAATCTTTGTTTTTGATAATAAAAAAAAAACTCTTTCGTTTGAGGACAAAATATATTTTGTTGTAAATTATTTAAAATGTGTGCACTTATTAATGAAAAAATTATTCTACATGTTGGGGTACATTGTCTTGCAATGAGTTTAACCAACATTCAAAAATGTTACGCTTGCTTGCTGAATTCTACTTTTAAAAATGTAACCCCTGCGAAGAACAGGTATTCCAGCTAGTTTCAAATAAAGTATAAAGGTATATATTAAACCATTTCAGGAACTTTAAAAGAAGTTGCCCTCAGACTATTGATATTTTGCTTTTTTAACACAATTACATATAAAATTAACATGCTTTAAGATAAATAACATTTTAAGTCAACAGATATTGTTATAACAAACTATATTTACTTTATCCAATAGAGGACGGTTTACATAGCATTAAAAAAATAAAAACAAAACCTCTCGTGTAGTAAAAAAGAAAATTGTTGTCATTTAAAATTTTTTTTCACTGGAACATAATTTACTGCCTTTATGATAATGCCAGAAAATGTAAGTTTTAATGTTTATTTTATTTATTACTACATATGAATCTATCTTAAAAATTAGTAAGCAGAAACACACGAATTGAACAAAATACATCTCAAAATTCGATTCATTTTAAAAGTTTTTTTTTTTAATCGCTGAATTTATTCCACACACACTATAAGTTGCTTTTTTTTTTTTAAAATTTGGGGGAGATATGTAAAATGAATTGAATTTATTCCAGATACCGCGAAAAAATATTCTCAAGTTAATCAATTTTGTATATGTATTAATGTTTCATTGCCTTTTCTGGAATCGTAATTATGTTAAATTTGAGATAAAGTTTTACGATGCATATATACAATTAAAATTGTTCAAAAACAATTATGGAATGAGGACGACACAAAATTCACGATGAATTATTACATCACGGCAAAAGATACAGATAATAACGATATCGATCAATTTATTCATGCGAAATCGTAATAAGGGCAAACGCTACATCGTAATTAGGATGTTTCCACTTCAAAACTTTTCACTGATAACTGTGATAATTCACGACTCAGTAATGAGAAACTTTCAAAAAAACATTTTTGGAACTGATGAAATCGATTTTAAGCAGTTTTGCTACTTATGTACAATTTACATTTAACAATTTCAAGTAATCTATATTTAAAAAAAAAAATAATTTTTTTTTGATCAAACTATCACAACAATTTTTTTTGAGAGATGATTAAATATCGTATCATAATTTTATTTTTATTTTCAGCTTTTTACATGAGTATAATGGTTGCGAGAATTGTATTGAAGCCGCGCGCGTCCTTCGATCTATCAATAAAATCTGTCCGTATATTCAAGAACATAGAGGATCTACAAGGATAGTGGGTCAAATTTTGAATATCATGTCTATCTTATCAAGGCAACAAATGACATTATCAAAGTACAGACCTTAACAAAAGATAAGAAAACAATTGAAAGTTTCCGTAAAGTTTTCATTTAGATGCAATTCATTCTAACTAAAAAAAAAATTTTTTTTTTAAAGGAAACAACGTAAATGTAGAAAGTAGACAATATAATCACTATTTTTGAATATGATGATAAATGCAAAAATGAATCCCATTCTGATTAATTACCGCAAATTATCATTTAAAGCGCAAAAATAAGTTTATTGAGACTGCATTTTTACAAGTTTCATTTGCAATCCGCTACAACCAAAAGAAGAAATACTAAAGACAACAAATCTTACATATGAACAGTTTTTCTAAATTTAAATTTTCTAATGAAGATTTCATAACTAAAACAGGAATCTTATAATGTATCGGAAGAAAAAAAAATTAGCAAATAAATATTTCATGTGCATTAATTAATAGTTTAGTAATAATAAAAAATATTATAAGATAAAATCATGAAAAAAATTGATAAATTTATAAGTTTTTTAATGTTTAAAACATCTTAAGTTGAACATACCGAAGGAAAAAATTGTCAGAAATCATTAATGCTAACAATTAAATCACCCTAAACACCCAAGTATTGATTTCTATTGATGATATCACAATAAAACGAAATAATAATAATAATAAAACACAAATTATAACCCAAAGTCGAATTTCATATATAGCGGGAAATTAAAATAACATCCATTTTATGAAAAAATTGAACATTACAATGAAATATATAATTATAAAAAAATCAAATTATATAGATTTTTTAAAGTTAACGTATAATACAAATATTCTTTTGAAAAATTTACATTTAATTTTTTTTTTTTTTTTTTTTTTGTATTTTTTGCTTTGAAATAGGATATTTCACTCATAAATTTACGGTACTTGCCTATTATACCGTCGACCAATTTACTTCAAATCAAAAAATTTCGTCAAATGCCGCGATATGTTGACGATAAAAGAAAGCCGTCCTCGCACATGTTACAAAACAATATACCAGGATTTCAGTCAGTGGAATTGGCGTTGGTCAAATGGATCCATAGCATATGTATATATCATCCTTTCAATCCTTTTAATTAAATATGCCAGCACGATCCGAATTTTAAGACATTAAACTATAAATACAATCTAGTAATAATTTGCATAATTAAAATTAATACGGTTTTTGTTAAAATACACTACTAGACACCGTAAATGCAACACCCTGAAGGAAGCACACAAATAACATGAAATTTACAGCATGCATTAGCGGAGGTGAGATATGCAAATGATTAGAATTTCAGCGCAGACACACATCACGCACGCCTGTGGCGCCACCTCAAAGCGCTATTTAAGGCTTGGAGATTTCGACGATTTCAAGTTCGGCAATTGTGTTTTTCTTGTGGCTTTTTCAAAAAACGATTAGTTATGTCTCGTAGAAAACAGCGATCAGCTTTTGATCAAGTATCCGAGTTCGACAGAGGAACGATAGTGGTCTACCGAGATTGTGGATTATCTTTTAGGGAAATCGGTAGTCGTGTTGGACGAAACCAAACAACTGTAATGCGGATCTGTGACCGTTGGATGCAGGAGGGTACGACGAACCGACGTGGTCGATCGCATCCACCTCAGTGCACCACTTCACGTGGGGACAGGCAAATTGTGCGCATGGCAGTGACGGATCACTCAGTCACATCACGAACCATAGCACAGCACATTGAGTTTGTAACGCATCATTCAGTGTCTGCGCGTACCATTCGACGCCGTTTACAGCAGAGTGGTCTGTCCGCAAGACGTCCATTGCTTGGTCTACCCTTGACGCAGAACCACAGACGTCTCCGCCGCCAATGGTGCGATGAAAGACGGATGTGGGCGGCAGAATGGAATAAAGTTGTCTTTACTGACGAGTCACGCATCTGTCTGCAACACCACGATGGTCGGATTCGAGTCTCGAGACACCGTGGAGAGAGGATGCTGAACAGCTGCGTTTTGCACCGCCACACTGGTCCTGCACCAGGTATTATGGTATGGGGCGGTATTGGATATCACTCTGGCTCTCCTCTAGTACGCATTGCCGGTACTTTAATCAGCCAGGGCTACATATCCGAGGTGTTGGAGCCAGTTGTCCTTCCTTACCTTCAGGGCTTGCCCACAGCCATATTTCAACAGGATAATGCGTGACCACACGTGGCACGCATTGTCCAAAGGTTCTTCGTCAATCACCAGATTGAATTGCTTCCTTGGCCGGCTTGCTCTCCGGATCTTTCGCCAATAGGAAACATGTGGTCCATAATTGCTCAACGATTGACATAGATTACACCCCCAGCTGGCACACCAGATCAACTTTGGCAACGTGTGGAAGCTGCTTGATCTGCTGTACACCAAGAACACATCCAAAATCTCGTTGAATCAATGCCGAGGCGTGTGGCAGTGGTGATCTCTAACAATGGCGGCTACTCTGGCTACTGATTCTGGCAGGAATCACACTTCACAGAATTCTATAAATTTAATCATTTGATACTTGGTCAACATGTTATCTACAAAATAAATTTTGTTGTGCTATCTCTTGTCTTTCTTGGTGTTGCATTTCCGGTGGCCATCAGTGTAGTCAGCCAGTAAGCGAAAATGCTACCATTATTTCAAAAACAAATTGACAGTTGGTATTGTAAAGAAGATTATGAATCTATATTTTAATGCTTCGAAATTCTAAATGCTACGCATGTTCGTCAAAAAGCAAACGAAAACCTGGCTCAATTATTCGTTTCATGGGAAATTTTCGAATAATATTCGTGCTTGAACTTATTCAGTACATTATAATTTAATCCCACGATGAGAAATAAAGGCTTTAGGATAACAATCTTAAAGCCATACAACTACAGCGAAATGCGTTTAACGCGAAAAAGCTAAAGACGAAATAACACAATGGTGCCGACAAACTACCATGCGTTTTCATACATCTTTTCTCTTAACACGAAACGAAAATCGCTTAACACGAAAAGATATATTTTTTGGAAATGAACAAAACACAGAAAACACCAGCTGGATTGGACTATCCTATTGTATAATCGGAAACATTCATTGTAGCAAATGATGGTGATGATGTGTGTACAGCCCCAATTATGACAAACAAAGACATTTGGGAGTTAGTTCAACACTCAAAAAATATCATTGATGCCGATTCCGAAGATGAAAATGAATGAATAAAGCAACTCCTGCCCCCACGCCATCCAAAATGAAGAACGTCATGAACAGTATGCGCAATCATTTAGAACATTCCAATGATGAAATTAAGAACAAAATGGACGATATCGAACAATTTGTTGACAAATTGATGCTAAAAAAACAATGCAAAGAAAAATATCAAATTATTTTCCAAAAACTAAATAAATATTTTCCCCCAAAAAAAATTTGTGCAGATTTTGTATAAATTCTTTTAAGTTCTTGTGAATGTTTTTATAATTGATTTTTATTAAATATTACATATCTATGTAAATAAAATAAACTCTTATTTACTTAATTTTGTTAATATATGTTTTTTTCCCTTTTTTTCAATATTCTTTAACGCGAAAAATACTTCAGTTTCATGTTTGGCGAATTTCACTGCATCTTGTTATGTTATGAAGCGTAAATTTATGATGAATCTGAATTTTTCAAAATAAAAATACCAATTTTTCCCTCGGCATTTTTTAAAAAACCCTTTAAGGAACTAAGTGTAACAGTAAAAAAAATTCGAAGTAAACAATGAAAGATATTTTATTATTACACCTGAGACCTCTTTCCTATTCGGTGAGAATATATATTTAATTCCTTGCTTAATTTTAGAATACTATCAATAATTACTAGGGTTGCAAGTATTGATATGGAATGTTTTAATGCTAAATTGCGATTTTTGGTTCCTGGAGCAAAAATTGCAATTTTTATCAATGATATCAAACATATACTATCTTTTTTGCTCTTTATATTTTGTTTAATAAAAAGGTTTTACAAATAAGTCATTTGTTTTGCTCTTCTGACTCTTTCTTTGCCTAAACTTGCATTATCCATAATTTATGGACATGAGAGTAAATAAAACAAAAAAAGTGGGTAGGTAATGGTTTATTTTGGTCCGATAAAAATCAAAAGAGGTTTAAGCAATCTAATAAAATGAATACGTAGAATAATAATTTTAAAAAAAAAAAAACGCGAAGCAAATCCTTTCCAACCAACCATATTTTAAAGTTGATTTTACATATATTTAATTAAATCATTTCCTTTAGCGCATAATTTAAAAATTGGGCGTAAGCCATTTCAAAATTAAAACTTTTCAATGGTCTCCAATGACAACCTATTTTTTATCCAACCATTCACATGAGATGTTAGGAAAAATCTTCTCTCAACATTTTCATTATGAGCTGGAATGATATTTAATATCCGTTGTCTGTATTACTTAGGATCTCAATAGTCGAGGCGACGCCGTATATCCGGTGACATAATGGGACAAATAGTAATATAGGATTGATCAGTGACGATGACAATCCTGTATATGCGAGGCGTGACAACCCTCACACTTAACTCGATTGGCAGAGAAAATTTATCTTTTTACAGTTTGTACCCATAAAAATGTAAATTTTACATTCTTTTTTATCAAACTTTTTGACACGTAAATTTTCATGCGGCCGAATGAATAAAGGTACTTTACTCAGGTGTTTATACACAAATACACTAATTATGACATACTGAATTATAACTAAATGCATTCTACCAATGAAAAATAATAATAAAAACCCACTCGTTGATTTCATAATGGTTTTGAAATTAACAATGAGATTTCATTGAATCTGTCTAAAATGTATCAATTTAATGAACGACGCACCTATAAAGAGTATTTTTTTTTAAAGTTTTCGACTTATATATAACTAAACATAAGAAAGCATTTTGATTTTAAGGCGACATGGTACAATTTACGCAAAAATTTTTAATTTAAGGATTTTTAAAAATTTTTTGGTTGCCTTCTATGTGTATGTATACTATGTAAACCAGATTGTGTGCTTAAAATTTCATAAAAAGCTAGCCATTTAATTTTTTAAGGAAAAAAACTTAAAATTTGTGCGGTGATTTTAAAATGCTACTCCACCTACAAAAATTTACGTACACGCATGGAATCTGATTTGCAAGTACATCAAACTATGTATAACCAAAGTTGGTATGGGTTTTACAATAACACGGTTGGTATTCGTACAATACTTTTATTTATGAAAGCTTATTGAAAATTCCATAAAAAAATGTATAAATTCTGAGTTCAATTATTTTTTGTGTCCTCTTAACTACAGTATTAGAGAACAAAAATTATTTCGAGGTTAGTATACAGATTAATTTATTAATCTGATAACTTACTAATTCAATTTTTTAGATACAGTGTATAGTACACACGATACGTCCTTTAATACTTATTCAAGCATTTTCAAAAAAACATCCTATGATTTTGTGACAGATTTGGGCTCATTCAACTGCTGACAAAATAAAGCACAAAGAATAAACAATATAAAATTTCCCAATGGATCGAAGAAATAAAAATCAATGACTGAGGGGAAAAAACTGGAAGCTGTAAAATAGTAAAATAAATTTATAAAATTAATAACTTCCTTTAAAAAAAAAAAGGTTTTATTGTTGTTTAAAGTTTTTGAAGTACTAGTCGAATTTATGTTGTTTACTAGAAGAAAAAAAAGGAATTTTATTCTCACGTGCATCAGATTTATTGAAGATTTTATGAACCATTATGTGATATGTGTTTATTCTTTATTTTTATGTAATTGTAACACAATGTTTGATATAAACTGCTCGAAAACAAACTACACATACTGTAACAAAACATTTACAGTAGAAATCCCAGCAAAATTAAGATTGTTTCTTTTTGTTTGTTTTTATAAATAAGCAATATAATTTAAATTCTTAACATCCTTAAAATATAGCTAATTTTTTTGCATTCAATATCAGTTCTTATATAACTTCTGTAAAAAATTAAAAGTGAAAGCTGAATTGTATCAATAGTTCATACTAGAAACAAAAAGAATGCAATGCAATTCAAAAAAAAAAAAAAAAAAAAAAAAAAAAAAAAAAACTAGAATTTTTTAAAATTAAATTTAAAACTGAAACATTGTTTAAACTCGAAACTCCCAGATAAATATTTTCATTTTAAAAAAGTTATGCAAAATTAATTTAAAAAAAAATTATACGCAGCGGGTCCCTCTCCCTTTTATTTACTCTCTATCTTTTTCGTTCATATTCACTTATTTACGTTGCAAAATACAAATCAATTTTCGTGTAACACATGCATGTGAAACTCATACTTACGATAAACATTGTTTACGTCTTAATTATATGTATGTGGTGCATCATTAATATTTAATAAAAAATTTAAAGTTCTATTTTAATAATTTTTTTATTCAGACACAATTAACATAACACAAAACTTGAGTTTGAAAACAATTTCAGAAATCGATCAAGTCGTTGGTCGATTTATTTTTCACACACATTCCCAAATAAATCTACGCCCGCCCCCACTCCCTCTAATTAATATTGTTTCAAATCATGTTCGGCTCGTGTTGGTCTGAATGCTTGCTGTAAGAATGGAACTGACCAAAAAAATACTTCAAAACGGGTAAAATTTTTCTAATGCGCATGATTACTTACTAAAGCATAAATTCAAACTCAATATTTTAATATACTCTAGATGAGAGGTAATAAAGATAATTTTTATATTTATATTGAAAAACGTTTCATCATTTCACACTATATATTTTTGTATTTCCCATACAAGGATTTCAGATATCGTTTATCTGAAGTATTTGATTTGAAGGATTTAAGATATCACATTTTTATCTGCATCGCTTGATTTGAAGGATTTAAGATATCGTTTATCTGTACTGTTAGATTCGAAAAGTTACACCTCGATTTAATTCCTATGATTTTAAATAAAACAGCTTGTTACTATCGATAAAAAAAATGCGGATCAATTGAATATTTTTTTAGAAAGAAATGAGTTTATATTACTTGTATATAAAGCGTGACAAAGAGGAAGAGAAATATATAATATTGATACCTTTTCAGATATGATGTAATATATGATCTACTATCATACGAAACCTAGTTTTTCTAGCAATCTTGCTTACAGAAAGTAAAATCATTGATTTTAAATTTTATTATTTTTTTAGTTGACTTTCTTACCAAAATGAAATTACATCCAGATGAATAAAAGAATGTACAAATTTAAAAATGTCAGCAACAAATTTTATATAAGTTTTCTGGTTTTGGTCAATTTATAGCTGGAGGCTACAAATTACGATCCAAAAAGATACAATAAACCCGAATCGACTTTTAAAACACTGCGCTTCCTTCCACTATAAAACTACAATCACTATTACGAACCATTTGTGGTCCGAATTGAATTTTTTTAAACACCTCTAAGTTTCCTCGCATATAAAGTAGACATAAATGGTTGATACTTTAAAGTTAGAGAGATCTAACTTTTCGCCAAATATAATATATTTTTTAATAAAATAGACATTTTGATAGGTACTTTTTCTATTCTACATTTTCTTTTACAAAACGCAATTTGAATATACAATGGACATTATTTTGCAAGACCACGATTTATAAACTTATAGAAAGATTTCATTTATTTTTAATGCCAACAATTAAGTTTTGATCTACAACATAATAAACACTTATATATTAACAAAAAAAAAGTAATTTATAAAAAAAGTACTGAATAAAACGAGGAACACTCATCCAATTAAAATATAATTGCTCCGACAAATCTTTAATATTTCCAATTCTTACGACAACATCCACATGAACTTCAAGAATAATCACATCTTCCGGTCGAACCGAGGGCATGTGATTACTTTCGAAGAACAATTGCCTTTAAGTCCATGGCAATGAACTCGCCAAATCGATTTTCCGCCTGCATCCCGTGGAAAGCCAAGCTTCAGAGAAGGTTCTTTGGTTCTGCTTGTCTCGTTAATTTTGAGTTGAATGTCAGAGAGTTAAATTTCTATTAATTACACATTGAAAACGTTTACACACATTATGGGGTTTTCCTCCCTACATTTAAAATATTGATGCGAGTAAAACTTTACAGGGGAAAAAAATACCTGTACTTATTTCACACCAAAATGCTTACATTTGAAACGATAAAAAAAAGTTTCATTTTTATTTATTTAAGCTCTTCTTAAGGTAAGCGTTTGGAGCCGTGATTTTGAAAAAAGCATATAAATGAATAATTTTTTGATGTTTAAGTGTGTCACTTGAATTGGAATATACACATAAAATTGTTTTAAGAATATTATTCCACGAAAAACTTATTTAAAGGCAATTTTTTGACATAAAATGTAGAAAGAATGGCATATTTTCAAAGCATTCTTTTATGAAAAATGCTTCAATACTAGTAATATTTTGCATATATATAGGTAGGACATCTATACGAAGTTGAACTAAAACTTTCGAAATACATAATTTCGAAATTGATTTATTCATATTTTATTATACTTAAGTAGAGAAATTTTAACAAAAAAATACCTGTTATTACTTCGATTGACTGTAACTTCGAAAATAATGTGTGAATTTTTCAAAACTTTTACTTCAAACCTGGTATTGAAGTTCTGGCTATATATAGGCAAAACATTATTATTATGGAAAACATTTTCAACACAAAAGGCAAATGTTTTGAAAATATATTATTTATTCGTCATTAGGTGTGGAAAATATTGTTTTTAAATAATTTTTTTCTTATAAAATTGTTTTAAGAATATTTTCCATTTATATTCTAATTCAACTGACACTATATATCAAAACATATTTATTTATAAAAGTTTTCAAAATCACAGTTCCGAGCGTAGTCAGTCACCTTAAATAAATGAAAACTAAATCTTTAATTTTCCGAACATTTTGAATTCGTAAATTTAATTCATTTTTTAAATTCCTACTCTATTAACTCTCTCTCTATATATATATAAATATTCAAAATTTCTCTGCAAGAGAGAGATGAATTACATGATTAATACTTAAAAGAATATCAATTGCCAGATAACAAGACAACAGAATTTAGAAGGAGATATGAAAGATTGAAATAACACAGTAAAAAAAAAAAAAAAAAAAATGGATGCTTCAGTATTATCAACATTGCTGACTTAGGACAGCTAGTATACATAAAATTTTCTTTAAACAAATCCTTCTGTATAAAAGTGGGGTTGAACATGTTTTTTGGCCAGCCAACCTTCCCCCTTTTTTGTTAATAATACCAAGCAAATACCAATTGGAAATAATGGATAGGAAATCTAAATCCATTATAAGGAAAAGGTAACTTACCCAAAAATTGCATACTGAAATGCAGAGCCCGCGCTAAATCTGAGTACAATAAACAAGTTATTGCCAGATTCTGGACCCAAATACAATTTCAAAACAAAGCAAAGGCTGAAAAATAGCACTTAGCAAAAGTATGAAAAGAATAGAAATAATAAAATAAGAAATGTAAACATACTACCATTATCTTAGACTCTTAATATGGTTTAAAAGTTATAATATATTCTAAAAAAGTAATTTTATCTAAAACTAGAAACTGGGGGTATTTAAAACTATCTAGGAAGAATAATAAAACTATAATATAAACCTTTTAAAACTATGGAAATTTAATCCTTACTATTTAGAATTTCCTTATTTAAATATCTATTAATAAAATTAATAGGGTAGTTTTGAATTAAACAGTATTTAGTAAAATGTTTATAATTTTTTATTTTTTCTGATTTATTAGAAACTAGAAGTTTATTGCGTAGTGTGTAATTAAGAACAATATTTCTGAATATAGATACATGCACATTACTCTCCCAATGCGGTACTTTTATAATATTGAAATTAAAGTCTTCTCGTTTATCATAAATATTAGTAACTATTTTATAATCATTTAATTTAATTTCTATATCAAGAAAATTTGCTTCGTAACTGTTACTATTTGTCTGTATTAAATTAAGATATTGTGGATAAAAATTAATATTAGGTATAAAGCTGTCTTGCTTGCCAAAAATGATTATATCATCTATATAACGAAAAAAATAAAATTCTAAGTTGTCTGTGAAACTATTTTCAAAATAATGTAAATATAAATTGGCAAGACAGTTGCTAGCTGGGCCCCCTTGTGGTAGACCCTTAATCTGTTGATAATAAATACCATTATGATAAACATAATTCTCTTTTAGAACTAACCTAAGTAGAGAACCAAATCTATCATATTTGACATTTTTAAACAAATTATCTTTATGTAATTTTACTAGTGTTTTTATCATATCATCAATATTAATTGAGTTAAAAAGATCTTCAAAATCTAAACTAAATACTGAAAATATTTTTTTTATCTTTAATTTGTGCAATAAGTTCTGTACTATTTTTAAGAATGGCTGAAGTTTTTAGATTATTTATTGTATCTTGTAACATTTCATGTAGAATTTTGCCTGATTTGCTGATATATATGTATTAAAACCATTAGTAACTGTTCTAAACTTTACTGGATTTTTATGAAATTTAGGAGTAAGAAATACATGTGGAAATTTAAAATTATTATTAATTTATACATATAAATATATATATATCTCTTATTCAAATTTTCAATAGTTTATAAAATATCACCCAATCAAGTTAAAATAAATTTTTTTAAACATGTAGTGAATGACATTTCATGTTAATATAGTTTTTTCAAATATAAATTCATTAATTACTGGTTAATTAATTAAAATAATCATCGGTTTTTGACGCGTCGAAAATCAGTTTTTCAGCCAAACTAGCCAAACCGGGTGCAATGGAGACAAATCTTGCTCTTTTTCAATTCTTACTATTAGTTCATTCTCTCCCTATATATAAAATTCTCGTGTCACAGTATTTGTAACAAAACTCCTCCAAAACGGCTACGCCGATTCTCATGAAATTTTGTGCGTATATTCCAGTAGGTCTGAGAATAGGACGTAAACTGTTTTTCATTCCGATATTGCAATTAGTTGAAAAATAATTAAAAACCATAAAACGCGTAACTAATTTATCCCCGTGTGTTGTTTATTCCGCCGAGCGTCATTTCAATTTCAGCGGAATGAAAAGTTCCGATTCTTTCTACGTTTTTAAAATAACAATCTAATTGTTTCTATCAAACTCAGACAAAAAAAAAAAATAATAGCAGAATCGGAAATATCATTTACTAGCCGTTACCCACCCTCTTCGCTGGGTATTTCATGATGTTTTATAAATATATATATACATAAATTATTAATACCTAAGTCCTAGCATTAGGAATTCAATTGTATTGAAAAATATACTTTTACCTGTAACTGTCGACTCTTAATAAACAGGGGGGGGGGGCAGAACTCATCTATTTTGTATTTTCTAAAAATCTCTAAAATTGAAGTATAGAATGATGGCTGTACTTTCGGAACCCTATAACCAAGTGGATTCCCACAAAACCAATTTTCGGTGGATCTCCACTCTGTAAAATGAACAAGCACGCCAGCCGCCCAGCCAGTATGGTGGATATGTCCCTCGGCTTGTAACCGAGTGGGCTCGGGTTCGAATCCCGAATAAGGCATGGATGTATTTTCCGGGAAAAGAAGTCGGACTTTCGCCTGTAATGGATTCCCGTCTCGAATGTGGAAAGCAGCGCACCCCTTCTGTTTATGCTGGATCATCTTTTGTGTAATAAAAAGTCTATATTCTTCTGTGTCATCGTACTGTATGTTTCTGTTCGTCTATCTCTCGTCTTTCATATGTACACCAGCATGAAACACACGACAACTACAACAAGCACGCCAAATTTCAAGTCTAAATCTAACAGGGGGAAAAAACGAAATTTTTACTATCAATAACCCCGTAATCCCATTGAGAGTCATTTTCCAAAATTAACGTTCTTGGCGGATTTGAATTCAACAAAAGAAAAACGCAAACCAAACGGAAATTTTTATCGATTACGCCCCTTGAGCCCCCGCAACGCCACTTAGAAGGAACTTACTATATGAAAGGAATCTGCTTACCAAATTTGAAGACTATGCGTCTAATAATTTAAAAATGGGGAAAAAAACATCTATAACGCCCCTTGAGCCCCCGCAACGACACCTAGGGGTCGATTTTCACAAAACACATTACGTAGGGGGTTTTTAATCCATGAAAGGCTTCTGATTATAATATTTCAAGACTGTACGTCCAGTAGTTTAAAAATGGAAATAATTATCTATAACGCCCCTTAACCCCACAACGCCCCTTGTGGTTAGATTTTCACGAAACGCATTTTGTAACGTATCTCTATCCTATGAGAGGAATCTGCTTATCTAATTTCAAGACTATCAGAATAATTATTTATATCTCCCCTTAACCCCCCGCAACACCCCTTGGGGGTCAATTTTCCCGAAACCCATTTTGTAACGGATATTTACTCCATGAAAGAAATATGCCTTCCAGTTTTCAAGTACGTAAGTCAAGTAGTTTAAAAACGAAAATATTTATCAATTACGCCCCTTAATCCCCGCAACGCCACTTGGGGGGGGGGCTATTTTCCCAAAACCCATCTTGTAGCTGATCTCTACTCTATGAAAGCAATCTATTTACCCAATTTCAAGACTGTACGCCGAGTAGTTTAAAAATGGAAACAATTATTTGTAACGTCCCTTAAACCCCGTAACGCACCTTGCGGTTCGAATTTCGCAAAATCCGTTCGTGTAGTGGATCTCTACTTTCTGTGTGAAAGGAACATGTCTACCAAACTTCAAGTCTGTAGGTTGAATAGTTTAGAGATACCGTGATTAGTCAGTCAGTAAGTGAGTGAGTCGCTTTTCTCCTTTATATATATAGTTTTGGAATATTTGTTCGGGAGCACCTAGAATCCTCAACTCTGATTTAAAAAAAAAATTTAAAAACCTTACCGGTGATAAACCTAATAAATTCCCAAATTTTCACACCGATTAGATGTATGGTTTTTGAATCTATCGAGTACAGACAGACACACAGATTCATTTATATATATATAATATATATAGATTTCACCACGATGTGGTATAATTTTTTTTACAATATAATAATATTTGTGTATTTTTTACAATTTTTGATGTGTAGCATCTTTCCTCTCGATTACTGGAGATTTGTGGGAGTGATTTCGAGAAAAGGGACGGAAATGCGTAACAGGAAGTTGGGGAAACGCGCGCTATTCAGAGAAATTTTTCTCCTTCATTCGGGAGGGGCTCCACCCCCTCCCCTGCGGTCTAGGCCGTGGGATCTTTGTTTTTGTTTTCTCACTTTAGGATCAGAGAAGAAGCTAAGTCCTTTAGGCAGAGCCGTGGTTAGACAATGACGAACGTGTTTCGATACCTGACTTCGATTGTTGCGTACAATTTAAACGACCGGGCCACAGAGCAGCTGGTAGTGCGATCTATCGTAAACTCGCATGTTGTGGCTCGAAATATGGATAATACTTATCGTCAAACAAGTGGATTGGGTATTGTTAGTCAAGATATTGGGGACATATGTGCGGCAAAATGCGTATTTGAAAATGGACAAACAGTGATTTCTGTGGTCGTATACATTTCTCCGAATCAAACGGTTCAAAAAATTAAAGATTTCCTGCATTTTTTACTTTTACCATATACCGAAGGTGGTTCTGCTCTTTTAAAAAAAAAAAAAAAAAAAACTATCACTCGCTTCCCATGATTTTGAGTGGTGATTTTAAAGTTAACTTCAGTTTGCTAGAAGCCGAGTCACTCATAGCTTTTTTGAATGATGAACTCAAGCTAGAAATGAACACAAATCGAAATGTTTCGACAGCTAACAGTGGTACTGTTATTGACGCTATTTTTCACAACGGTTTTTAAATACTTTGAAAACACAAGTATATCTGTCATATTTTAGTTATCATAAATTATCATTACCGCTCTTCCCCAAATTGAACAAGAATAAATATTTTTGATAAAAAATTGCATTACTCCTTGTGTTAATTAAATAAAATTTTCATTAAAGATATAATTATTCCATAGAAAATTATTTCCAATCATACTCGATTCATTTTTTTCAGGATTTAAGTTGTTATTGCCAATTTACCACGATAACATGTCAGATGTTACACATCGCATGCGACTACTGTAAAGCTCGTTTCTTTTTTATTTTTTTAAAAATGAGTCAAAATTGATGCTTTATGAAAATTATCTATAAATTGTTGCGTATGAATTTATTTTCGTGTTATTATAACGATATTCTACATCAAATTTGTTCATTGTTGATTCTAAAAGAGAAAAGCATTTAAAAAATAAAATACGGAAAACTTCTTTTTTTTTTACGATTTTTAAAAAATATTCACAATTTTAATAAAACATTTAATAACTTTGTCATTTATAAAGACAATCTCACGAAACTTTTTTTCCGTGTGAATAACAATCCGAGATTTATACGAAAATTAAAAAAATTGCTTAAGAATTACAGATTTTAAAAAAAATTGTCTACTTCTATTTTTGCTAAAATTTATTCATGTAATAATTCATAATTTTGTTTGAGAATTATCGATGTTTTTAATCAATGTGTATGCAATTTGGAAACTTTAATTTAAATATTAAGCCTGTAAAAAATTAAAAATTGTAATAAAAAACACGATTTTACGGTAAGCCAAGGCTTGGCGTCGAAAATCGGTTCGATGTGTGACTTCTCTCTGTTCCACCGCCCAAATCACTTTACTCATGGGTTACACTAGAAAAAGGGGGTGTCTATAACAAATTATAAATCACCAAATTTGGCAAGTAAAAAAAATTCGAGAGAAAAGTTTCACCCTCATTTTTTGTACATATCTTTGAATTAAAAATTTCATATAGTACATCCGTTTATTAAACAAAACTATCTAAAATATTTGCGAAAAACTTTATCGCTTTTACTCCGTTATCATTATTTCAAGTAAGTTTACTTGCAATACATTTAAATGTATTGCTTTAAATTAATATTTCTTTTAAATGAACGAGTATTGTGTTTTCTATAAATCACACATTAATCGATCTTTTTCAATAATTATGTATGGATTTCTCAAAATTATGGCGAGTAAACCGTCTGAACTAAAAAAGTTCATACTTTGCTCTTGTAAAATCAATGATTTAATAAATTAAGTACACAAAAACTTTTTTTTTTTTTTACTCTTTTTCAAAAATGCTTGCAATTTTCATTCAACATTTAATAAACAGGTAAAATTTTGTACAGTTAAAAATTTCAACTTGAAATCACAGATTTCATTCTTGATATAAAAAAAATGAATCATTTTTTATTTTAAAAACACATGCAATACTTTCAACAATTTAATAAATGCTCGGTAGTTCATGAGAAATAAAGACCTTCGTTTCGTGAGCAAAATGATTTCTTTTAAGCAGCTTATAAAAAAAGCCGTTAACTATTTTAATAAATGAAAAACATGATACATGAACTCGCTTCAATCAAACATCGTTCAACCGATCACTATGAAAACTGGCATGTATATGCATTTTTTGTGGAGAAGGTTTTTGAGCTATCCTCTTTGTTGCAGCTCCCCGCCAGGTGGTGTTACAGCATGTCGACTTCTGCACCGTTCAATCAATCACCATGTTGCCAACTTGGTTCTATCGCCAACATTTCGCTATGTTTCCATTGAGAATCACCATTATAATGTAAGGAACGGCGTTGCTTGAGAATGTTATAATTTTAACATAAAATAAATACAACAGAAAGAAATATTAACGAATTACACATCCAGAAATACACTTGCCTCCGAAAGTCTGCGTACAGACGATCATCTTTCATATTCATACAAAAATCGCTAATTAAATGAAGTTTTTCTGAATCAATACTATTTATTATTGATTCATCTAACGTCGTTAGTTCAAATGGTATAAGCAACAATTACCTGAATATTACATAAAATATTACAAATATTTATAACTTCAGAACGACACAAATCGTGTGCGTCAAAAGTCTGCGTACACTGGAAAAAACCTTTACATTAAGGGATTGTAAATAAAGGTCGATACTTTTTAAGCTATTACGTTCTTTCTATAACCCTCTCATCATATTTGTGGCAGGGATTAACTAGCTTAGTTGTCTCATATGTGGATATTTTGTTCCATTCTTCTATTATGACAGATTTGAGCATTTCCTTGGATGTTATTACGTTTTTCCTGATTATTCATTCGATTAAATCCCATAATGCTGTAAGTCTGGGGACTAGGATGGCCTACGGAATTGGTTTGGGACATGTCAGAACAGCCACGGCTTCACAATGGGAGCCATTTGCTCGGTACCTTTGTGACGCTGAAAGTAAAAATAATCACTCACCGCAAGTTTCTTGGAATTTTCCCTGATATTTTACTCCAATAAGTTAAAGTAATCAATTTTGTACATTGCTGATTCAATAAATTCCAGATTAATAGCTGAAAGGCTTCTAATGCACTCCAATGCATTATGCCTCCTTCTCCATGTTTGATAGATTCTCTTTCTTACGATATGTCAAGGAATTTTTGCACGCATATTTTTGTTCTTTTTGACGTAAAATTACAAAAAAAATACCTTCAATTGAATATATATTACATTTTTCGAATAATTATGCGTATTCAGATGTTTTTTGGCAAAGGTCATTCTCTTAGCTCTTTTCACTAGAGATTAATCGTTTCTTGAGCGCAACTCAACCATGACAATCATCCTTTTTCACTTCCCTTCGAATTGTGGTTAAAGTCACATTTTTTGGCAAGATTTCAGCCACACTTTTAGCTATTTGTGAAGCTTATAGTCTTTGATTTATTTTTACAAGGCAAGATTCTCGAGGTGACGCTGCAGACGAGCGGCCGGATCTTGGCATGGACGTGAAAATTTTAGTTGATTTGTAGTTCATGAACACTTTTTGAATCAATGAATGTCCCCTGAAACAATTTCAGCAACTTCTTTGAAAATTTCCCCCTTTTCTGAAGATTTCTGATAATTTTTCTTTCAATAATGTATCGATCTCTATTCTGTGTTGCCTGACATGGAACTACAAAAGTTTTCAAATCTCAAATCCTAAATAAATCGTAAAATACGCTTATAATTACTTAAAAACATGATTTAGTGCAATTATTTTGCAATGAATCTCTATCTGAAAGCTCTATCTTGTAAGTATACGCAGACTTTTGGCGCAGATGGTTGGTGATTATTTGTTGGTCATTCTTGTTTTTTTTTCTTGTTAAAGTGAAATTTGTTGCTGCTGTTTGAATAAGGAGATTTTTAAGAATCTCTGACAGCTATGTTGATTTTCTAAAACGAGATTTTAATACTAATTATAGCATAAACACGTAAGATGATTGCATGTACGCAGACTTTCGGAGGCAAGTGTATATTATTTACACTATTTTAAGCGTTCATTACACAAAATTTGTAACTATGTGTTACTTTTGTTGAGCAGAGATCAGCTTAGGAAGTTATTTTCAAAAATCGACCCACGAAACAGTTACGGAGCGTTATAAATATAAAAAAAAAATCATTTTTATCAGCGCTATTAAATTTACAGTTTTAAAATTTAATAAATATGTGGGTTTTTTGTTCAGCTAAAGTATGCAAAAAAATCCTTTTTTTCCCATTTAATTTACAAATCACGTAAAATTAAAAACTTCTTTATCCTTCAATCTGTATAGTTTAATTTGTCAATTTACCCGTGCGAAGAACGGGTATATATACCAGCTAGTAAATACATATATATATATATTTCAAATTTTCAATCGTTAATAAAACACTTTCTATTCATCCATTCAAAGAAAGAATTGACTTGAAAAAAATTTTTATATTACTTGTTTCTAATTTGATTTTAATGTTTTTGTCTCTTTCATTTGTTTAATATAATTTACACAAGACTTCACACACACATTTACACATCAAGAATTTTGTACGCGGTATTTCATGTTTCATTATTTACAATCATGTAGCTTGAACACTACAATTTCAGAAAAATACGTCATGTAGCCCTTGTGTGAACAACTTCACGATGAGTTATAGCTAAGGTTGTCTAATTTTCTAAATGATCAGAAACATAAGATAACTGAAACAGTGTCTCATTATTTAAATTTCTCACATCAAGTCGTTAGAGCGTTTTGAGATGCAATGAAAATTAATGTGCACCAATTTTCAGCCCGACGGCCTTTGGTGTCATTCATCAAACAAAAATAATATCATCACATTTCCAGTTTGCAAATGAATGCACATGTGATAAATATTTTTTTTGCAATGAACAAAATAATAATTTTGTTTTGGAAAGATTACACTTCGTAGTATACGAGACATTTTTTCACTCTTCATATAATTTTTCATTCTAAAAAATTTAGTGGCACAAAGAGTTGCATTGTTTTCAGGTTATAACCGGAAAAGAAATCTGAAGATTATGTTAAAAAAATTACAGAAACTAAAAATGTAAATTATACTAAAACAGAGAGAAGACTGCAAGAATTGCACAGGATTAATTAAGTTCCACAATACCAGTAAGCATTCTATATTTTACCTATGAAATATATAAAAAAGGGATAAAATATCACAGAAGTCCAGGTGAATCTACACAAATAAACTAAAATCTTCATTTCGTTTTATGAGGAAAGATCTACAAAAATATATCTAATATACATAAATATAATTGATGTCCGTACGTCAATCTTAGAAGAATTAGCTATAAAGTACGCGAAAAAGTTCCAGATGTATACAATGTGTGCGTGTGTGCACAAAACTTATATAATTACCACTTGAAATACTCTAAGTAATTAGAGAGGTGGATGATATTATAAGGTATAAGAAAAAATAAAAAATTTATATAAAAAAAACCAAATTTTTTAAAGAATTTTAGAAATAGAACATCTCGGATAATAAATCAATATCTAAAAAGAACAACTTTTTCCTTAACGAAAAAAAAAAGGCGAACGAACACAAAATTTTAATATATTTAATAATTGTGACAAAAATTTTACTAAGCATATTATTTGGGAAACAGAATTGTAGTCATTGAATAAATCAATGAATTTTAAAAATTAATTTAAACAATAAAATACTATACATTTTATCAAGTATGCAATTGCCACTAACAGAAAAAAATCGAAATATAGTTTGAGACATGAGATATACGCTATGTAGGCCGAACGACTCATAACTGTCAAGTGATTTAGAATTATAAATATATAAATCAATAAATCTTAAGACAAAAATAATACGGTATAGTTTTGTAATGTTTCATTTCGCCAATTAAAATACATTTTGTTTGCTTTCTTTAATTACATTTAAATTTCGATTTGAAGCAAAAAATAGGAATACAACTACAGTAAGAAGAATTAACTTGATATAAATATTATTTATTTTATGTTTACTTCACAAAATTAGCACAAAAACATTTCTAACAGAACAGAAGAAATGTATACGCTCTCGGGAAAATACTTCTTTCATTATAACGAACACTATAAAAGCGTTTTATAATTCAGTCTTGATTTTTAAGCAGATATGGTAAAAGAACTTACATTTTGATGAAACACAAAGGACTTTAATCTTGTAGGAGATGCAATAAGAGAAATTCTTTTCAAAATCGTCAAGGCCGAATAAAGATCAGAAACTATACAGTAAGCAGACGAGTAAAATCGTTAGCTGATTTTTATTCCATTGTTGCCATTACTCGCCTCGTTACATTTATTCTGTAACATTGTTCAACATTTCCGTTAATCCTTTGATCAAAGGAAATATGTGTGTTCTTTTCACAATCGCACGTAGTTTCGTTTGAATAGTTGTAGATTAATGTAGCCAAAACACATTAAAAAAAGAAAAAGATTGCATCATTTAATATGTGATAGAATGAAAGATTTAAAGTAGGAAAATGGGATTTGTGAAAGCTATATATATATATAAAAGGCTTAGCATTTAACTTTCCTGAAAACCTAACTCCATTCGAAAATTTGATTTCAGCCTATTTTCTTTTAAAATTTAACTTAAAAAGAAGAACATGTTTTTTGAAACCCAAATCACAGCAATATAAAAAATCTTTAGGAGCATTTTTTTAAGACATAATTCAATAATATTACTGGATTTTTGCTTATGCAAAAAACATAAATAGGATATTAAGTTTGTACACGAGTTTTATGTACTGAATTAAACACACAACAGTGACTTTATGTAAAACAGTCAGACTTCTTAAAATAGCAAAATAAAAATATTCAAGTTTTCTACAGCGCAAAAAGTCCAGGGCATGTAAACGGTATTACAGTTCTTTTCAATAAGATATAGAAAGAGTTAACGGTTTTCCAAAAAAAGGTTACTTAAAAATTTCCAAGAAAAATGTATACAATAAGAAATAAAAAAGAACTTTTAACAATGGGCTATACGTGAGTTCTATCTAGTGTCGTAACGTAGAATATTAGGGCCCTCCTGCAAACTCAGATTTTGGGCCCCAACGCAAGACGTTACACCACTGGTTCTATCCTGTCTGACTCGGGTTTTCTTCCATCTAATCAAATTAGCACTAGGGGGACAGTGGAAATTTGAAATTAATTTCTAAAATTGTTAGCGAAAAGCTGAAATTGGAATCAATATAGTAAATAAACACTATATTTCACAATTTAAAAATATAGATTTTTTTTTAAAAAAATTTAATTTAAAAATTTTTTTTAAATGCTTTTTGCGCGTTAGTTTTTAAGAGATGCTCATAATTTTTTTAAAAAAAATATATGAACTCTTACTAAATATATCTGTGCTTAGATTTTAAATTCAGAATAAAATTTGATGGAAAAAAGATACATTTTCTATACTATATGAAATAATTCACCAATTATCACATACAAACAACGTAAAATATGATACGATAAATTTTTTAGAGCTAATGCACAAATTTGTGAATTATATCATTTTTTATAACTTGTGAAAATTTCAAAGAGATACGACGTAATATGAAACGCAAGGAGCATTTTACGTAACAATGAAAACGGAAAATTTACGAACTGAGAAAAATACATTTTAAACATTTACTTGGGTAAAATGAAAAAATAAAGCAAAATTTTACAAAATTACTTTTTTTACATAAAAATCAAACGTATACGAGATTATTATAGCAGAAATCTAATAAATATTTTAAAATTTATTATATTTAGTTATAAATTCAATAATTCAAGTAATATGCATCCACAAGCTGATATTTATACAAAAAACATAGCGTGGTAAAACATTCACTTAAAATATACCAGCACAATATGATAGATAATCTTTCAGATTTTATATTTTTGTTTTCTATTTTATTCAAGATTTTTCGTTTCACAGTTTTTTTTAATCTTTTACAGTTTGAAAATTTTTATTTCTACTTTGCTTTAATCGACGATCAACTCTCATATTACTGATTTGCATTGAGGGTAATGAAGTGTTCGGATGCACGTTTTTCAAGGTAAATAGGGATTCAAAATTGAATTCATTTACTGATGTTACAACAGATATTTCCAATATTTTCTTTGATTGGAAACTTTCTTTTTGGCAGTGACTCAAGATAACACTGTGCAAACATTCATTTGCGTTTTTGAGTTTTATCTGAAATACACCGGGACAATAGTTAGCAACCGTTGCTTGCTAATCGCTGGTACACAGGGAAAATCTTGCAACAACCTCCTCGGTTAATTTTGTCTTCATAACTGAATGGACTTAGAGGGGATTCTCCATTCGCCAAAGCTCTTTTGTGAAAACACCAAGAAAGTTTTCCATTAGGACAGTTGTTGTGTTTCGGTTTGGTGTCTGTAGAGGAATAAAGATAAAGGATGGCGTATCTCTGCATCTCTGTATTTCCCTCTGCATTTTTTCGATGTCATCGCAATTATCCTGTGAATGGTTTCTCTGTAAAAGTTAGGTAACTTAACTTATTGTGGTTTCCTTTAAGCTACCAACCTTTTTGCCTCCAATACTAACACCTTTGCTTCGCCACTCTTTTACCTCGCTGCGTAAACCAGTTCCTAAGCGCTTGGAAATATGGTTGATACATCCTTTTTTCTTTATCTGCTTATCTTTCTCGTAAATGTTCAACGATATCAGATGTTGGAATGTTTTCGAATCCCCATCTGACAGTATGTAATTGTAACACATATTGCACTCCTTGATGGATCTGTTCCACAAAATTGGAGCAGCTTCCATTTCCATACTAGATGAGGAACCTGTATGATTTATTTGACATTGATTTGTGACCTTCATACCATATTGAAAAATCTGGACTATCACCCGAAAGGTCTCTTACTGCAGTAGTACATTCCGTACAATACTTTGATAGTATTTCATAATCAATTACTAAACCTGTCAATAAACTACTAACAACTTCTATCCCGTACAGTGATTTATAGCCCCGCTTTTGCCAAGATCTATCAAATGATACAGTTATGTCTAAAACACCAGTTTCCTTCTCTTCATTTTTTAATTCAAATGTTGCTTCCTAACTTCATTTCTGCAACTTCAAGGATATGATGCTTCACTTCCCTATTTTCTTCGGACAAAATTTTAATGTGCTTCGAAAAAGATTGTTTGTCCATTGCATTCATACCAGTCACTAATGTAAATAATTCCAATCATGCGTGACCTTTCCCAAGTCTTAAAAAAGATGAATCCATTTTTTTTGTTTGTTAGTGTCAATTTTTTTTTTTTTTTAGACAAGCACTTGAAAATGAGGAATTTAATACCCGCCTCACAACTAGAGCAAACCAACTCTAGTTTTGATGTCATAACCAACAGTGTGTGTGTGTTGTTTTTATGATATTTAAACCCCATTTATATCACGTTCAGGGCACTTTACAGTCGACACAATAAATTCTTCCATATATTTGTATCAACTAATACATAAGTTGGATCATTTTGATCACTTACCACATGTTCTACAGAAGTGTGTGACCTTAGAAGAGACAGCTTTCTTTCTGTTGCTGCATTCAGTTCACTAGAATTCAATGTGCAAGTGTTTACTTCTCCATCATTTTCATAATTAGGGAACACATTTCCACTTGCATCAGGGTCATTTTCACATGTAAACTTTGATGCTCCAGTTTTTATTCTACAGAGCCCATCTCTTCTTTGCTTTTACCAAAGCCTGCATTTTATGTCTTGAGGCTTGCTTTTGGAACATGATATCGAGAACTAATTCTGTGCAATTTACAAATACTGTTGGAATGATTAATTTATCAATAAAATTATATTTCAGTGTTCAACCCAAAAAAAAGGAAAACTTCAAAAGAAATAGACTTAAAATTACGCCCAAAACGACTAAATATGCTGTGTTATAACAGATGAAAAACAAGAGCTTAATACGATGTAAACAAATAAAACAAACGTAGAAGTTAAAGTTCCTATCAGCATCTTTCTTCATAAAATATGTGATGAAAAAATAATCAGTGAGGCTAAGCATATGCTAGAAACTAAACTTGTTTACGTTCAAATGACAGGTGCCACGACCATTTAAATAGTCGAAGGCGCCATGTTTAATTCTTAGATCACTCATAACTCAGTAATTATTAGTCAAAATGAAAAAATTCTTCGACAGAATCATTCTATGAAAAATATAGAAAATTATTAGTATAAAAAAATAAAGATCGCAATTTTAACCAAATTTTGAGATTTTGAAGGTCCACCGTCCTCTTAAAGCTAGAACAACGCTTCAATACAGGCGAACGTGAATAACGAATAATATATAAATAGTGAGCTAGATAGATGAATTGGGAGGATTGTAGAAGATTGTGGATGATACTGACAAATTGATTCGAAACAAAGTCACTTTGCCTTATCAACTTTTGGTATTCAAGATTACTGAGGTTTTTGAATAGTCAAAGCCGAGAGATTGCATCTCGGTTCAGATAAGTAAAATGTTTATTCATGCCCTTATCTTGTCACATATCGCGTAGTCATTTCTAGAGTTGGACTTGAAAGTAAGTAAATTATTGAAAATTATTGTTGAGAATCATTTCGAGTTTGATTCAATTCCTTCTCCGCCCTTGCGGCGTTCAGATGAGCGAGAATCCTAATAATGAGCGAGATATTCACCTCAACCAACATGAGGAGAATGTACCGTGACTAAGTTGAAGCAGAGTATTCAACCGATAAATACGAGCTAAAATAACAATTTATATCAAATGTCATTTTTATCAAAATGTTCGCGATTCTTAATTTAAACAAGTGATTTTATTCAAAGTTATGATCAAAAATTCAGGGGAAAAAAACGATACTTCAAACATTTGAAACCGTTTTTGAAGACAATCCATTTCAAATCTTGAGGGCACAAGTTTCAGTTCAAATCCGGGAAGCAAAACTATTTTATGTTGTAATTCATATGCATTTTAAGTTAATGAAACGAACGAAATATGAAAATGTTCGTGATAGAAAAAAATTTAAATAATGCTAGGTTTATTTCAATAATGATAGCCACTTAAGGCAAAAATCCAATTCACATTGCTAGTTAGGAAAAATAGATAGATTATCGATTAAGAGTAAATATCTGAAAGGGAAAAAAATGGCAAAATAAATATAGAGAACGGAGTGGGTGGGGGACTTTGGTTTGATAATAAAATTCGAAATGTTATTCCAAAAAAAAAAAAAAAAAACTGTCAATATATATGAAACATGCATTCAATAATTTAACAATAATTCATTAAACAGAATGAGACTTCCCAAAACCTCAATAACTTTTAAACATGGAAAAATCATGCAGAAAATAAAAGATTTATTTTTATTTCAAATAGATGTTGCTAAGCAATTCCCAAATTAGAATATAAGATTCGCTAGTTTTTATACTTTTTAAATTATAACTATTTATAGGTAGAGAAGTTTAACTGTCTTTTACTCAAATTTCATCAATTGTAGTGAATGTATATTTTCATGAGATAGCACTAAAATTTTTTGCGTTTCGCTTGCTTTTTGTTTTAACTAAGAATAACTTCAATATTAAAATCTGAATTACTGAACTTTTCCCCCATTGAGATTAATAATAAAAAAGCAATTAAATTTTGTACTATAGTATGCATGAAAAAAGTTTTAATTATTTGGCAACATATTTCCCCCTTTTTTATAGATAATAATATCTCATTTATTAAATATAGGATGAGGAAATTAAAAATAGCAATAGCGCTAATTATAACAACTTTTCGAAACCCAAGATAAAAAAAAAAAAAGTACAACGCTTTCTATATATTTCCCTTCAGATAGTGAAGTTTGCGTCATGCTTCCAATCTGAAAAGATACAAGTGAGCATTTTTTAACACATTTCCAACTACAACTTTCACAATGCTCAACACTTCACCGTTTTTTGAAAAATAATGTTCCGTTCATGGGCCGTGACGGGAGAGAAAAAAAATTTCCGAAATCGCTTCCTGGAAGAATAGATGTTGAAAAATTACGCAGACATCGATTATTTTTCCCACTTTCTTTTTGCAAGGGATCTACGGAGAAGAAAAGAAACGCGGGCTATTGTTTAATTTTCTTAGAGAAATTTATCATTAATAGAAAACATGAGCTGAAAGTGGCAGAATGCTTTTTCAATTCAAGAAGCAGAACTTAGCTATAAAAACAATAAGATAATTGTGACACAGTACACCTTTGTTAACTTGTATTGTTCATGTTTCTTGTTATTTGGAAATCAACTTCGTAAAAGAACCTGATTATCACAATAATTTATTAAAATTTGGAATAGATATTGAATGTGCAAAATAAAGAACAAGGTCGGATGGTTCTATATTCAGGGCATTTTATAATTTCACAATGCTTTATGCAATGGTATTCACGTATAACGTATTCCAGAGAAACTATTAATCAAGGGCCAAACTGTGATTAAGTAAAAAAAAAAAAAAATGTTTAAACATTTTACAAGATGCCGTGCAGAACATTTTATATTCTTTCTCTCTCTTATCAGTCTCCTACATTAAAAATTAAAACAGTACTCAGTTTATACGGTTTCTATCTTAATAAATGTTAAAGACTCTTCAGCTGATCAATCTAAGTATTTTTGCCAATTCATTAAAAATTTTACTCCTGTTCATAAATACATATCGAGAATTCTTACTAAAATGTAGTAATTGTTATAGGCCGTTTAACTAAATATTAAGTAATCAGCCACTGATTTAAAACAATTCCTAGCACACAATTCTTTTATTTCTAAAAAAAATCAAATGAAAAAATAGATAAATAATTCTGATAAAGGTATAACTGATCTGAAACAGAAGAGTAGCTGAAGTTAATTTAAGATGATCTAAAGATTCTTTAGATGAAAAATAAGCAGATACTGCAAATCATGCAAGGAAACTAAAAAAACAAGTAAATAAACATATTTTCCGCTCTAGTGATGCAAACACTATTCTTTCCCTCAATCTAATAACATAATTGAACGTTATAATAAGGCACATCATTGTAGTTTTCAGAGAATCTGATTACTTAAAATTAATGAGAATAATGCATAAAATAAATGCTTCCTAATTTGTTTTTATGACATCAAATTTTAAAATATTACTAAAAAAAATTATAGTTAATTCAAAAGAAAGAAAAAAAAAGAATAAATTAACGGAATAACAAAAACAAACGGAATGCATGCATAAATGTAGATAAAATTATGCTTTCAAAATTGGCCAACAATTTCAAAAGCTATTTTTTTGACATTTTAAAAAAATAACTTAATATACACTACTAAGTATTCCAATGAAAGAATCTCTCTACGGTTTTATTATTTATAATGTTGATGATAGCACATATATACAGAAAAAGATATTTTAAAAATACGAGTAATTTTTGACGCCAATATCCTTGATATTCTGCACCTTAAGCGAATTTTGATACAATAGAGTTCTGAAAACTTGGCACTCAATAACCTGGCAATCCGGAAAACTCGGCTTCATCTTTGCAGGTTAAAAAAAATTCCCACGTGCAGACCCGTTCAAGATTCCAGAATGATACCGAGCAAAATATTATGTCCAATTTTATGCCTTCATAAAGTATATTTCTGAGATATGTCTTATCAGGTTGTGACGGGTGCTTACGCGTTTCACTAACCTTCTCTCACATCTTTAAATATTTTATTTATTTTAACCAATCTCCGCCGAGAGCCAAAAGTGTGACTTATGCAAACAAGATAGTTTTGGGTTTAGCGAGTTCGAAAAAGATATAAAAGGGAGAAATTAAACGAAGAGAGTGAGGATGACTACGAGGTTGATTAAGAAGGTGATTCTGAGAGTTTAGTTTATCTAGTGGAAGTATATTCGTCGGGAGAAGACGATTAAAAAGGTTCATTAATTCGGTTCGGGACGGAACTGAAAGATATCAAAGATTGAAGCCGCTCCTTAGAGCAATCCAGTATTAGAGAAACCTGCCTTAAAAAGGTATCAGGTTAGTTATTTTCATAAATTAGATATAAATGCGTAGTTTGATTGTATACGTTATTCTCCGTGGTTTCAGTTAGTATTTCGTCGTTCATAATCGGGTTCTTCTCACACTCCACTGTAATTTGTTGTTCTTATAGTCTGAATAATATTTGTGTATTTCTTAATTAAGAAAGATAAATAAATAAGATTGATTTATTAATTTGGTTGTAATTAATTATGGATCCAACATATTCAGATTTAGATAATATGCGAAGGGGAGTTAATAATCATAGGGGTAGTGAAAGGCTACGACAAGGTAAAATACTGTTTACTATGCATTAGTTAATTAACATTTTCATGTTATAAATGCTCTAAGCCAGTGATACTCAACCTGCGGCCCGCCGGCCTTTTTGAGTGAGGCCCAGTCATGTCCCATTGCACTAAGAAATACAATTATTTAAGAGTAATGTACTAAAAATATAGCGGAAAATTCTATCAATCAAGTAATCAAATCTATCAATTTGCTTTTCTTGATAAAGTAAATATTTTTGTGTTTTATAGAAAGGTTAATACAGTATTAAAATAAAAGCCAAAAACAATGAGTTTTAATATTTTGATTAGTTTTACTTTATGCAATGTTACTTGTCTTATAGGGCAGGGGTGGTCAACCCGCGGCTCGTCTTGAATAATTTTACAGCCCGTCAGATTCAATATAACTATACAAAATGAGAATACTGTGTGCATTACTTTTTCTTTTTAGTATATTATTTTAAAACAGTTATAGAGACTGCCGATAGAAGTGAAAACAGAACTTTTAGTATTAAAATTTGAAATTTCATAATGTTTGAATTAAAATTATCAACATCAATCTGGTTTTCACATCTGTTGACACTCCGAGCAACAACTAAATGCATGTTTATATGGTTTTTTTATTATTCAAATATATTACGGGCTGTACAAAAGATCATGACAAACTATAAATACAATTCAATTGAAATAACAATTAATATACAGTCATATTATTTATGGATAGTATTTGTATTTCCTTAAATTTCAATGTACTTGATTTTTGACATTATTTTAATTAATCATTAATTTCAACAATACTTAGACTTTTTGTACTTTCAATTATTCCATTTTGTTCTAAAAAGATACAATAGGCTTATGGTAACTAAAGTAAGAAAGGAAAATGTTTGATTCAAATTTATCTAAGTATCGTGTAAAAACCGCATCGATCGTCGTTTTATATTTTGTAGTACTGAGTTTTCGATCATTAGACATATTTAAATTAAGTGTTTCATTTAGAAAATCAATTAATGGTAGATTTTTATCATCTGCAAAGTTAATATTGAAGTCTCCACTTAAAATCATTGGTACATTATCATATTTTTCGCCAAATCTTTTTTCCAGTATTTCAGAACCTTCTTTTGTATAAATCATCAAATTTTCGAATAAAAATTGTTGTATCTGTCTCATAGATTTTCCAGGCGAAATATATACGGCAACCATTAATATGTATTGTCCATTCTCGGAATCGCAAAGAGCAATGCACAGTATATACACATTGAACTTTTCACTAAATCCATTGAATTTTACTTATAAGATATACATAGCTACAGATGTACATAGCTCAGCTGTATAGCTACAGATATACTACTTTTAGCATGTCGGTGACGCGAACGCACGAGATTTAACCCATCCAAAAAATTTCTAAGGCGAACAGCACAATGCGCATGCGCCAGTCAGAGCATGTCGGTGACGCGAATCCGTAAGATTTTCCCCTACCAAAAAGTGCCCAACGCCGCTAAAGAAGTTTTCACTTCAACAAGTAAATCTCATAGCTGTTTCTATTTTATCATGTTGCCTCTGTTTTAATCCAATAAATGTTTGCAATAGGTCCAAGTCTAACAAAGATATATGTATATATATATATTTATAGGCGGCCCGCGGGACTATATGTTTTCCGAAGTGGCCACCCCTGTTATAGGTGGACCCCCCACCCCCCATTATTCTCATAGTAGGGCCCGCGTGAAATACCAGTTTAATGTATGTGACCTGGCGGGGGAAAAGGTTGAGTACCTCTGCTCTAAGCCTTCATTACGAACCTTTCCTTTGTTTAAGGGTATTTAGGCAGTTTATTTTCTGTTGTTCTCTCGAGCACACAAACAATACATGCAATACTTTTGGCAGTACAATATTTTAAGAATCACTTGCACTTAATCTCATTTTCGATAACATGGCATTTTCCCAAACTCGGTCACCCTTTGGTCCACATTAGGCTCATTTTTCATGACTCTACTATATATATATATATCGAAGTCCTTATAAAATATGAATTCATTTATGTACTTCCTTAATTTTCGAACATTTTCGCGCATGAGTAACAATAGGAAGGTCCGACTACATGAAAGGCACTGGAATCTAATTTCGAAAATGTGTGAATTTCGTTCTAATGAAGAGAACGACTAAAGAAAGTTAGCTCTCATCTTCTACTTTACACGATTCATCAGGTAGACTTTCACGCTCAGTTGACCTTAAAAAATGCAGCGATTTCAGTTAAACAGCATGACAATTTTTAAGTCGAATCATAACTGGAATTCAGCTTGAATATATGTGTCACATGAATATATAAAGTCAGCTTCCTTCATTTTGAGATGATTGGCTTAGAACTACATAATACAATTTTATTTAACTTTTTAATGTTTAAAAATAGAACGGGATAAGCAGTACACAGCGCACTATTTTCGCAAAACAGGCTGCTACCCTTACCTTTTTTGGCAGTTGTATTAAAATTAATCATGTACATTAGCAATATCTTACGAGTGTAACAAATTAAAATGTTTTCTGTATTTTATGTTTCATAATTTGCGTTTTCGTCACTTTATTAAAATACTTCGTACGTTTATTATTATTGCCCCAAATTTTACTTTCTATAGAAGAAAAAAAAAATAATATTGCGATTTTTTTTTTGTTGTTTACTTTATTTTTGGAATGAATTTCTCTTTGTAACTCAATTGAATTCTGAAGAGTTTTAAAAAAAATACTTATAAAAAATTTAGTAATCTTCCTGAACTTGTGAAAGAAAAAAAAAGCTTTCATAAATTCTTTTCAAATTTAACAAGTAGAACATTGTAAGATGATGCCAGCTAAGATTTTTACTGGTTGATTATTCGTAATTTAAGTCGAGTTTCTGAAAAAAAAAATTGGGTGTGGGGGGGATTCGGTCTCTGATCTTCCATCATAAATCACTAATCATATATATATATATATCCCATTTTTCGCTCACAAATTGCAAATCTGAAATTTCCTCAATTCAATGAAATCAAAAAACAAATGTCTGAAAAGAAATATATGTGAAATCTTGGCAAATCAAGAAACACGTGTTTCATTTTTATTCACGCTATCACCTATAGATATTTTATTTATTCATTCATTCAGCTTTTGATATATATACTGATAATACTGTTTACGATCTTTTCATATACCTAAAAAAATACCTGCAGTTTAGCAGGTGGTAGATGGGATAAATATATCTTGAGCACACAGATGCATTTCTTCATTTCATACCCATCTGTTTCGTCAAAATATGACTTACTTTTGTCATCCTGCTTCCCACACGAGGTGAGACACAAAAGTTTTGAAGCAACTATGGAGAAATACAAAACTCTTTATATAAATGGATATATTTTTCAAAATATATCTCTCAATTCATGTTCCTAATTTGAATTTTAAAAATGTTCAGAATTCCAACTGTCATAAAAGAATGGCAATAACATTTTGCGTCAAATCCGGTAAAAAAATGTTGAGAATATTGATGCACAGTGACATCTTAAGACCCTAGGCCTCCTCTGTGACCCAGAGCAGGGCCAAGGTAGCCCCACCTGCGATCATATTATCTAATTTGGTGTATATACATGTAAAGTTCGACAAAAGAAATCCGTGATAAAATGAATTATTAGAAAATTTGTTTTCTATAAATGTAAAATCATTAATTATGTCTTCAAAATCAACTGTTAATATTTTATTTTCTATAATCATCTAGCTTAAATTATTTAAATGAGACAGAGTCGCGCAACTTCGGAATTTTTGTCTCAGTTTTTAGGAGAATATGTCTGGGAATACATTTGACGATTAAAATTACTCGAATCATGATCTTATTTAGGACGAGTCGACAATGAAACGAGTCCCTGGACTCGGGCCCAGTAAGTCCATGACTGAAAAAGTCCCTATTGATGCAGCAATAAACTAATGCTTGGGCTATGTATGTTATTTTAGATGAAAAGTTTGACATGAAAAAAACCAAGCTCAGAATGTTTGTGCCTACACTAAAAGTTCCATGAATCGTCACTGTTGATAGAAAACCAACGAAAGCCATTTCAAATGAGCATTGGTTACTTGAAAATTGGAATGAAAACACTGTTTAGCGGACTGAAAACCAGACTGGACAACAACAACAACAAATCTACGAGATATTTCTTTCTTATACGAATGATACGAGTTGTAGAAAATGAATTGACCCGTTCCGTCCATTCAATCCTTTTAACAGATTTCGATTATTTTTTTCTTCCTTAAAAAGATTAAAAATTTATTTGTGGAGGTTGAAATTTATTTTCAATGATAGTTTTAATATTTTTTTAAAATAATGGATATAGGTTTTAAATAAAATTCTAAAAACTTCTTTTCTAGAGAAATTGAGACTGTGAAAAAATCAAGCTAGTCAAGAAGTATGTGTATCGATGAACAAAAATAGAATGTCCATAATTTGAATCATATGTTTATGGATACTATTGAATTTTTCTTGAATGTTCTGGATATCTATTATCTATATTTCTTAATCTGTCCAAAAATATTTTCTTAATAATGATTAAATTATTATTTTGCCTCTATTATTTTCCGAAATCTATTCAAAGAAAATTATAATAAAGGTAGAAAATCTATCTGTTGGAATTTGCATATTGTTATTTATCTTGAAATCTTTGAATGTCTAATTTGTATGGCAACGGTAAACCCAGATTGCCCCCACTATTTATACTGGTGCATCTGGCATCATAGTTTGTAGTGAATGAATTGTGGAATATTAAAGATATGAACTGCGAAAGACTTGTTGTTATTTTAGTCCTGATACACTATCAAGACCGTACACTATCTAAAGCATGTTACTTCCACTAGAAACAACAATACAGGTATCCCTACATTAACACACAGTTTCCTGGAGCACGATTGATAAGAAAATACAGAAACTCTCTCGCATAGCACGTCAACACGGTTTCATCCTAAAAAATATTTAAAGCAAAAAATTTGAGCTTCAATGTACATTTGCTACTACAAAATGTTCTAGATCATCCGCAGAATTTCATTCTCTTTTTAATATTACAGTAAAGTTTTTAACACCAAATAATACTTCGTTGATCCAACTTTCAAATAAAGTTATTTATATCTTTAAATCGTACTACATTAGACGATTATTTCGATCAATTTTACAGATAATAGATTCAAAATCAATTGATGTATTGAAAGCTTGGAAGGAGGTTTGAATTTAAAACTTGTATCGCATAATCTTATCACTTTCGGTTAAATAACTAAAAAAAAAATTTTTAATGCGTGTTGGAAGAAAATAAGGCCAATGTCAGAAAAAAAGCTTGCTTGAATTTTTACAAAATATGATTGGGGAACGTAAGAACTTGCGAAACAGATCGGAACCAAAAGTTGCGTACAGGAGTATTGAAGAGGCCCAAAATTTATATGGGGAAGAAGAAATCAAAGAAGCGGATTTAGTAGGAAGGAGATTACCGAAAATGTTAGTCAAATCGATTCTGAAGACGACAGCTTTGATAAAGTAGTGAAGTCGTTAATGTTGCTCTTAAATTATGGGAAGGACTTACCGTAGCGAAAAGGCCCGAATAATGTTTCTTGGCCAAAAATCATCGCGCTGAAAAAGCCGAAAATTCAAAAGGGAGTTTGAAAATTGCTGATTTCCATACAACGACATATGTTACCATCTTGTACGGGCTGACAGACTAAAATAACAGATTTTTTTTTAAGATGACAGAAGATAGAAATATCGTAACAAAGAAACGAGTTCAGGAAATGAATAATATTCAATCTAAAAAACGCTCTCGCCTTATTGTAGAGATCAGCATTGAAGAATAAATTTAATAAAATGAATTTAAAGTTGAATCAGAACAAGGGTTTTTTTTACATACGTTTAAATTTTTAATAAAAATTGGTGAATTAAAAAAAAACATCTCTGTTTTTAAAATTTTTGGAATGCATCTCCTCCATTTTGTATTGGTTATTAGTCTCGCATAACACGGTTTAGCATCATACGGTAATTTTTAGGAGGCTATCTACCGTGTTTTAGGACATACTAATACCTAAACTTGTGTAGCTGATTGTCAATCAATATAACATCTGGATTTTTTTTTCCCATGAAGAAACTTGAAATATACATAAACAATGCTCTCAACTTTTGAATTCATTTATTCGAAGTATTATACCAGGCACTCGAACAATGGTATACTTCTGGGGGGGGGGGAGCCCTAAGCAAGAAAAGAGGCATTAGAAAATATTTGGATGTTATGTGGGGGAAAAAATATTTACAAAGGAGGCCAAATGTTCCATGCCAGTCTGAAAATAGTGTGCAGGTGGATAATAAAACCATGGAATAAAATTAAAGCTGACGTAATTCAAAAGTCATTTTAAAAACATAGTACTTCTTCCAGTCTAGATGAAACGGAAGATGATTATGTATGGGCCAGAACAAGAGTAACGGTGAAAATATGAAACAGAATTCGATGATGTACCTGAAGATATAATGGATGACGAATATCTCGACCTTTTCATGTTATCCTATAATGAAAATTCATAAGATATATCATTTATTTTTTATAAATAGAATTTTATTAACGTAGAAGTCTAATTTTTTTTTTATGCTCATATTTCTTTCTTTATTTTTAACCTTTATACCTAGAGGCGGCGCACCCGTAAGTTTCAATCTTATTTTTTGTGTTAAAAGTAAGCGTTTTATACCGGATTTTACGGTAGTAGAAATCCACTAAAAATGGTGTTAATGAAATTGACTGGGTACGGAGGGAGCGAGCTAAAAGACCATAAATGATAAATATTTTTCTGTTTCAGTAATTCAAGTCCCGCGTCCTTTTAATATAAAGAGGCGAGGGATATAAGAATATTTTTTGATACAAACGAAGGCTTAATGCTAGGACTTGGATAACAATAGCCTAAAAAGAAGGTCTTAAAATGTCATGAAATACCCAGAGAAGCGGGCGGGTAACGGGTAGCAAATAATAAAATGCAACGTTTAGGCACGTTTATATAGAAATAAAATCTTATTTTTGAACAATGCGAGTTATATACGAATTGTAATAAATATTGTAGTCCAAACATTTATCACGATCATAAATACGGCCATTCTAACTCCATTAAAATTTGCTCGTTTTTATATCGTTTCTCCTCGATTATTGAATCAGTAGTCAAAACTCTATCGTAAAGCAAACAGTTTAAACAATCGAAATCTAAGCTCCTAGTAGCGATGTCCAGAATGAAATCAATAAATGATCATTCTCGAACAGTATTAGAGGCAAGTTTTATTGATTTATGAAACATCCAGAAAAGAAAACTCATTTGGTGTATGGTCAACTGTCTAAATACGAAAGTCAAAATTTATTGTATTTCATTCAGTACAGCGATCAATAACCCAATTAATAAAATCAATACCCACGAAGTAAACACCTTAATTCTACGTCAAAGGAAAAAACTCAATTTTTTCCAAGCAATAATCGCTTTCTTTTTACTTTGATCACAATTAATATAATTATTAAATTTCAAAATGAGGTTCAATAGTCCATTACACATAGTAGATTCAAAAAAAAAATTACTAAATAACCATTTGAATTTTAAAAAATAATTGTTCATCGTTTTTCTAAAGAAAAGCGGCATATTTTAAAAGTACATTCCTGATAGGTTTAGCGACATGGGATGTCTCGCCAGTCTTTTTAATCCGTAAACATATTTTAATATCCTTTCATACGTCAATCATGTATCATTAAGCAACTGAAATAAAATTTTGTTGCTATTTGCTATATATATATATGCCTACTTGATAAAATAAGGTTTCTTTTGCTAGATTTTTTTTCACTTTTCACATCCAATTCATCTTTTTATCACAACGAATTTTGGAGGTATGAAAAAAAAAAAATGAAGCACAAATCTTAAATAAACACGCTTAATGTATTTGTTTATATAATATTGTAAAAAATTAATAATAATAAATTTTTAAAAATGTAGTTATCACTAAAATATCACGTCCAATTTGTCTACCTTAAAAGAGTTAAATAAAAAACAATTATTTATAGTTTAAAAAAATGATAACACAAACAGCATAAAATAAACTGCTAAGTGAAACACAACAGTTGACCGTGGCAATATGATAAGAATACAATTTCCACTGACATCAAAGTCGAGTTCACACGTCGACCTTTTCAAATACGTAACAGGTTAAAATATACAATGAAGAGCAATAAAACATTTAATACACATAATTTGATGAGTTCAATGTTCCAGCAAGATCAAAATAAAATATCCCCACCCACCCTTCTAATAAATTTTTGAAATACGGAGAAAAAAGAAATTAGAATGAATCCTTCATTAAATTATTTAAAAACACAAAATCATCCATTTCGAGTTATTTATTGTACACGCAATAATTAGTAGTTATTTAGTTAACAGTTTCGTGTTTATTGTATACGCAATGATTTTTTCGTAGTTATTTATTTTACAATTTCATATTTGTATTATACGAAATACTGAAAAAATATCATCAAACAAATGCATAGTATGACTAAATCGGTTTAATTCTGGAATAACTTCCAGCTCATTTCAGTTTTTAGGTAGAAAATACGCCTTTCACACAACGATTAATAATTTCGAAATTTTCTGTCATTTATAGTTATCAGCGAAAAAAATAAAAAATTGTTCTATTTGATACTGCTGAATGTATACAATCCAAATCTAATTAAGGTACTTAGAAAAACATCGTAATATTAACAACAGCGATCAATGACCTGAGAAATTACAACATTAAACTGTAAACACTTGAAAAACATGCGGGGGAGGGGAAAAAAAGAGAGAATTGGTTTAAAAATACTTCAAAACAACCTAAAATTAACATACGTAGTAAACATTATAAATTAATGTTTATATAAAATTATTTTTATTATTGCTATGATGAAGAATACATAGAAACATTTTCAATTATGGAAAGTCAATAAGCGTGGGGGTGGGGGAATTTGAATAATGAAAATAAGGGTTTATGATTCAAAGTATATACAGTTTCAACTCTCTAAATACATCTTCAAACACCTAAAATAAAACAAATGAACAAAAATCTTTTCAACGATTTAAAAATGAAAAAGGAATGTAACGCAAAAAATGTAAAGACTTTGTACTTTTACAAAAATCGGATACATATCATTGTCAAGATTAATTTTAAAAGTTAACAATATATGGATTACATGATGAGAGAGAGAATCATGGGGGAAAAAAAATAAGTACGGGCCATTGTTCAGACATATTGACACCATAACTTGTTACCCTTATACTTATTCTAAATCGTAGAAAAAGAAAGCATTCTTATTTTGTTTCATGCAATCAGACAATGAATAAAAAATATGAAGAACTTTTTAGCAGATGAAATAAAAGAATTGCGTTCAAAATTTCAATTTCAAATATGAGGGAAATAATTCTGCCAGATTCTACACAAACAATAAGCGATTTTACTCATTTGTTTTGTCTACAAAACGTAGCGATTTCAGTCTGCGTGTCTGTATATAATTTCCAGAACATTTTGATCAAAACAACTAGAAAAAGGTAATAATATTAATGTGACGGAAAGTCATTAGAATGCTTGTTAGCCAGAAAGAGCGAGTACAATTCATACCTGAATAAACAAATTCACACACACACATTTTTTTATAAACTTTTTTCAAAACAACTACGTAATGTTACGCGTACATTTATTTACCCAGAGCTTCACAGAAGTTGAAAAGATTGAACTCAGTTATTTTACATCTGCTAAGTACATTGACAGAAAGAATTAGTATTTATCTAAGGCGTTTAGAAAATTAGCAAAAACGTGATTCCAAACGAAATGTACGAAAAAAGGTAGTGAATACATTAATAAACACAATACTGTACGAGCTTTATATGATAAAAATGACTGAAGGTTAAATTTACAACATCCAAATTTCATTTTTAAATAAATGTTGGTCAAATTAAGTATATTGCAATGATTATTGTATGATTATTACTGAATTAAACAATGTAAAAAGATTAACAAAACACGTTAACACAAACATAAATTAAAAATTTAAGTTAGTAGAATAAATTACGAGCTGAATCAGTGAGAATTTGAGTATCGAACAAATAATTTATTAGATGCTAGCTGAAGTACCGCTCTTTGCACGGGTTAATTTTTGTAAAATACATATATTTATAGATATATTATATATATAGCAGTAAATAAATTAAAAAGAAGACTAATAAATCCTAAAACATCTTAAGATCAGACCGAAAGAACTAAGAACATGGAACCATGACAAACCATATATAAATGTAAAATCTTTTTTTAGTGAGTGCATTTATTATTCATCTATAAAGTCTTTTAAGCTCTGTTAACACCCCTTAGGGGTCAATTTTCGTAAACTCCCTTTTGTAATACCATCTCTACTGAATGAAAGAAAAACACCTGCTAAATGTTCAAGTGTGTGGAAATAATAATTCAAAAACGGAAATATTTATCTGTATCCCTCGATTTGATAAAAAAGAAAACCTTCTTTATGGACGAGGGACAGAGGACTACCCCAGGATATAACTCCCTTGATCGTACCGGGGCTTGTTTCTGAGTTTTAGCGGCAGGCACATTGTACACTTTATTTCATAATATACCATTGTGACAGTTAAATAACCAGGTTAGTCTAAAAAATTAGCTGTATTGAAAACATTGTACAAATACCTTTTAATCCCTTTCAACATACTCCCTTTCCCTATCAATACATAGCTGCATACGAGTTTTCCGCCGTTCAAAGCAGTGTTGTGGTTCATCGGTGTCACCATTTTCATTATAAGTGCTGGTTTTGCCTTCACCTCATCAACAGATTGAAAATGCCCTTCAAAGCATTTTTTACTATAAGAAACAGGTAGAAATCGTATGGGGCGAGATCATATGAGTACGGTGGATGCACGAGCACAGTAATGCGTTTTTCCGACGAGAACTGTTTTACAGAGAACGCAATGTGCACCGGGGTGTTGTCTTGATCCAGTTTTTCAAAACCAGTCTTGCGTAAACTTTCACCATTTGCAAATTCTCTGTCAAAATTTTCCTAGTTGTCTCTCTGTCTATGTTCGTAATATCTGACATCATCCGAACTCTCAAAAGTCGATCTTTTCGCAAGATATCATTATTTTTTTTCAAAGTTTTCATCAGTTTTTGATGATACAGATCGACCAGAACGTTCATCATATTCAAATGCCTCCCGACCTTACGAAAATCGTTGTACTACTAAAAAATTAGACCACGTGAAATGTGCAGTTATCTCCAAACACTTCTTTTAACAATTTAAAACATTAATGTAGAGTTTGTTTTTTATTTCACGAGGAAAATTTCAAATGTATTTGCCGCTCGATTTTTATAATGATCAAGATCAACTATATTCCATTCCCACTCCTTCACATCAAGCATAACAGCTAGCGCATGCGCAGTCCGGGAATTCAATTGTCACACCAAGAAAAAATATAAAGCTGTATCATATTTTTACACGAGAAAAAAAGATCCATACATACACACACACAAATATATTCAAACTAATATCAAAGATTCTGCTTGAATTCAAGAAAAAAATATAGTAAAAAATGTACAAAATCTTTACAAAAGGGTATCAATCAGTTTAAAACATGTAACATATATAATTAATTCGTTTTTTGTTAATAATAAAAAGATTATTAGATACTGAGCACAAGCAACTAAATTGCACGAAATTTGAAAATAAAAATCAAAAGCAGCAAATGAAATTTAATTATTTGTGTAGAATAGGAATAAATTTTTCATTCTTTTTTTTTTTAAAAAATTCACCAACCTGGCCTTTTTAAAAAATTTTAATGATCCTGGTAAGGAACAATTATCATGAAATCTCGGTAAAACTCCCTTTCTCAAAAATTTCAAACTTTTCTTAAATTTTCTAGAATATATTATTGAGATTCAAATAGATGCATTTGAAAACTGCTTTCCTTAAAATCGCAGAAATGTGCTTTCTCCCTTCTTAGAGCAGGATAAATGTATAGTATAATACATGAATATTATGAAGCAAATACGAACGCAAAAATAAGAAAACGTATCTTCAGGTGTAAAATGAAAATTTAGATAAAGATTTAAGTGAGAGGGGGAAGGATTGTTAAGCGAGGATATATGAATCACCTTTTGTAATTCAAGAATGAGTCACATTTTATAAAGAGACTTAAAAAAAGGAGTTAAAATTAAGTTATATATTTTTTTATTTTCTATAGTGCCAGAAATACACACATAAATTTAACAAAAATTTTTTGCGATAATTAATTACTAAATCTGTAAAAGAATAAATATATTTCATAATAAAACTTAAATTTTTCCTGTGCAATCATTTAAGAGCCGACTTTAAAAAACTTTACAACTAGAAAGAAAATTAAATGTAATGCTTTGAGTAATTTTGACGGGAATTATTTTTTTGTAAATATGTCATATTAAGTCAAATGTTCTTTACGTGTTTTTCCTATGGATTTTATTTTTCATAATTAAATTGACATTAGTAATAATCAGAAAACTGTTTCATGTTGATTAAAACAATGAAAAGTTTAATTTTGTATTGCTTTCATTCAGCAATAAAAAATGAAAGTAAATTAATGCTCTTGGAATTTATACAAAAGTATCTGAAATTCCGATGGAAGAATTATCACAATTGATTTCAGCATTGATAATTATTTCTTTCAAAAAATACTTTTACAAATTTTGTACATTTTCCATCATTTTTAAAACTTTAGTCAAAAGAAAAACTTCGCCGTTTTTCGAATTTTATACTAATTTTCAAAGCACTTTCGTTCTTTAAAATCCGCAAAAATTGGAATTTTAATTTTAAAAATAAGATAATTTCTTCAAATGGATTTTATTTGTATACAATGTTTCGTTCTGATTTAACTACAACAGCAATACTTACATAAAAATAAATTCGAAATTTTCAATAGTCGACTTCATGAAAAAACATCCATTCAATCTGACAAAAATGTGACTAAAAAACACTTGTCAAACACACACTTAGTTTATTAAATAATTATAGTGAAAGAAAATGTCTGTAAAAGAATTACTCAAATGATATTCAAATTTTTTTTCTCAATAATGGTGTTGTGATTCTTAATTATAAATCATGTACAAGATTTCACAAGAGAGTACATAATTGCTACTTTAAAAAAAAATACTTCAGAGTGTAAAACGAAACTAAAGGTTAAACAAAAAGGTCAAAAACAATGTGAAGAAACTCGCTTAAGCAACACACTTTTATCTACCTGGCAGCGAAAATCAAAATACAATTACAAGATTCACTTGAACTTATTAATCGGACAAAGTTCATAGACACGCACAACCTTCCGTGCCTCTGTGGTGACGTAATAACAATCTGATAACAGGTAGCAAACTAGGAAAGATAATTTTTAAGCTAAATCGGGGCTATTCGAGGATAGTCGAGAATTTCTCACTTGAAATTCGGCAGATGCTTAAGGTTGGACGAAATGCGCTCATAAACTAACAACACGCCCTCTCAAAGTGACCCCGTCATTTTTAACACATGGCTGTCCATGGTTTAGCAGTACCTATCTGCATCAAAGGTGGAACGTTAATCCAAGAAATTAAATATAAATAACATCTAGAGGATCTAAACCATTGTCCGCTGGGCAGATGATGTCGTGTCTGTAATTTTTTGGATTGTGGTTGACGATGGATGTTTCCAGGCCATGAAACTAGTATTTAGATTCAGATTTCCATAGAGATACACTCAAGAGTCAAAACATGAACACCCCTACATTTTGCAATGAACTCGCCTGGATGACGTAGAAGGCACGCGATCAGGTGGAAGTGGTATTTAACTGCTGCTGGAGAGTCTGAAGAATCATTCTTTCACTTACTTCTGTGTGTGATGGGAAAGGCTGCGGATCTAAGCGACTTTGATAGAGGGCAGATTGTAATGGCTCGAAGGCTCGGAACAAGTATTTCCGAAACTGCACGACTCGTGGGTTGTTCGCGATCTACCAGTTGTTAGTTCTTATGCAAAGTGGATGAATGACGGTGAAACCAGCAATGGACGACATGGTGTTGGACGTCCACACGCTATCAAAGAAAAAGGTCGTCGGAGACTGCCTCGCATGGTGAAGCAAAACCGGAGCCAGGCAGTGGCTCAGCTGACAGCTAAATACAATGCAGGGCCAAGTAGAATAGTATCGGAACACACTGTTCAGCGGACACTGTTGGATATGGGGCTACGCAGCAAACGTCCCACTCGTGTGCCTTTGCTGACCAAGCGTCATCGCCAACTGCGCCTGCGCTGGGCCCGGGAACATCGCAACTGGTCCATGGAACTGTGGGAGAGAATTGCCTGGTCAGATGAATCATGGTTTGTCATTCATCACGCCGATGGCCGTGTCAGGATACGCCGTCTTCCAGGCGAACAGTTGCTCCCTCAATGTACAGTAGGTCATACACAGGCCGGTGGTGGCTGTATTATGCTTTGGAGGATGTTCTCTTGGGCGTCTCTGGGACCCGTGGTTGTGGTAGAGCAGACCATGAATGCTACAGGGTATCTGAACATCATTGCGGACCAGTTGCACTCTTACATAGCCTCTGGAAATGAAATGTTCCAACAGGACAACGCCCCATGTCACAAGGCTAAAATTGTGTAGGAGTGGTTCCAGGAACATGATGCTGAATTCCAGCTAATGTCCTGGCCGCCTAACTCACCGGATCTCAATCCGATAGAACACAATTGGGATGTCATGGGACGACAGCCCAGAGTTCAAAGACCACCAATTCGCAATATCTCGGATTTGCGTGACCGTTGCTTTAACATCTGGTACAATCTGTCTCCGGCCATCTACCAAGGACTTGTGGCATCCATGCCAAGGCGGGTTGAAGCTGTGTTGCGCGCCAAAGGTGGGCCAACTCGTTATTGACAGGTGGTCAAAATGTTTTGGCTTTTGAGTGTATATGAGTTTCACCGCCCGTTTTGATGCCATGAAGGAAAGTATTTCCTTCATCAGTATATCGTGTGTGATAGGTCAGGGAAATGCTGATTTGATAAGTTTTTTTAATCATCACTCAGAAGTTTTAATACCCAGAGTGCACACTCTTTCGCGAAAATGAACGATACTGTTCATTGAATCATACGAAATATTTGATACATTTTCAATGTCATGCAACCTCACTTTTTTGTATTCACGAATCATGGCACATCGACGACTATTACATCCGTGTTGATGAAGGATATTGTATGTTTGATCTGCCACTTCTGCCATCAATCAAAGTACTCCCTACTCTTTACAAATGCGTTACACGCCATGTACACTTGTTTCTGCAACACAGCACTCTCTCTGTAAATCTCAAACAGCTCCAGGAGAATTTCACATGGTCTTTTTCCCTATTGTCTATAAAAAACGAATGACATCACGCACCTACTTTGTAAGAGTATTGTTCAAGTCAATGCGACTCCTTTGATTTGTTCTAAGCCCCTGAAGTGCTGAGACATTAATCTGCACAAGCCGTCATATTTCTGATATCACCTTCGTCCTTGCAACACAAAAAAAATAATAATTACGTAAAAAAAAACTCTTGAGCTAAAGAGATTGAGACAGTTTGTTTCATTTTCGTCGCCCTATAAGCAGCCCCAAAGCTATTGGCGATGGACCTGGTAATTTTGAACCATGAGCAAGCGCCGAGGACAACACCTGAGGTGGCACATCTTCTCATAACTTCCACACCTCACTGACTCGGAAGGGTTTCTGGGCTCGAACTCATGAAACCCCAACCACGATTCCGGGACCTTCACCACTAGACTAGCGCGGCCACAAAGTTTTAGAGAGAATTTCAACTTAGTTGTTCATATAACCTTGATAATTTGGCACAACATTAATTCATACAGATTTCAGTCAATTCATTTCAGTTTTATAAATATATCAAGTTTTTGTTTTTGCTTGCAAATAACACATGCACGGAATAAATTATTTTCATATCTCACAAAATAAAAAAGGAGAGTTGAAATTATTAACAAACTTAACTTTTTGATCATAATTATAATTTTACTTATTTCCATCCAAATTCATCAAAGCTATATACTTCATAACAATGAATCAGTCATTTTGATGGGGAGAGGGTTATCGATACTCAACATAAAAATACAGAGCTAAGCAGTGACTTACACGAGGAGGAGGGGGAGGGTTCGAATCCACTCCCAGAGAACAAAAAGTGTAATTTTTACCATAAACCTTTCCTCTAGGAGTTTAGAATGTAACTCACTCACCCAACCCTTAAGAGAGGTCTTTATACGCCCCAGGAGTTAAAATATTTTTCAAACTTAACCAAAAATGTAAGTATCACGCAACTTTAAATTAATGCATTACAAATTACTTGAAACTAACTTAAAATGTATTAAAAGATTAAAAAACCTAAAAGTACAATTATAAATTTTACTATTTATCACTCTACTGCAGGGGTGGTTAACCCGCGGCACACGTGTCACAATGTGGCACGGCGGAATTGTAACAGTGGCACGCGAAGACTCATTATTGAAGTGAAGACTTCTTTAGCGGCGTTGGGCACTTTTTCGTAGGGGAAAATCTTATGGGTTCGCGTCACCGACATGCTCTGACTGGCGCATGCGCAGTGTGCTCTTCGTTTTACACACTTTTTGGATGGGTGAAATCTCGTGCGTTCGCGTCACCGACATGCTTATAGCAGTATATCTGTATCTATACAGCTGACGTATAGTGCTGTGTATATCTTATAAGTGAAATTGAATGGATTTAGTGAAAAGTTCAATGTGTATATACTGTGCATTGCTCGTTGCGATTCCGAGAATGGGCAATACATATTAATGGTTGTCGTTTATATTTCGCCTGGAAAATCTATGAGACAGATGCAACAATTTTTTTCGAAAATTTGGTGATTTTTCAAAAGAAGGTTCTGAAATACTCGAAAAAAGATTTGGCGGAAAATATGATAATGTACCGATGATTTTAAGTGCAGACTTCAATATTAATTTTGCAGATGATAAAAATCTACCACTAATTGAATTTCTAAATGAAACACTTAATTTAAATATGTCCAATGATCGAAAACTCAGTACTACAAAATATAAAACGACAATCGATGCGGTTTTAACGCGATACTTAGATAAATTTGAATCAAACATTTTCCTTTCTTACTTTAGTTACCATAAGCCTACAGTATCTTTTTTAGAACAAAATGAAATAATTGAAAGTACAAAAAGTCTAAGTATTGTTGAAATTAATGATGACAATGATGCAAACAATTAAAATAATGTTAAAAATCAAGTACATTGAAATTTAAGTAAATACAAATACTATCCATAAATAATATGATTGTATATTAATTGTTATTTCAATTGAATAGTACTTATATTTTGTCATGATCATGTACAGCCCCGTAATATATTTGAATAATAAAAACCATATAAAAACATGCATTTAGTTGCTGCTCGGAGTGTCAATAGATGTGAAAACCAGATTGATGTTGATAATTTTTATTCAAACATTATGAAATTTCAAATTTTAATACCAAAAGTTCTAAGTTTTCACTTCTATCGGCAGTCTCTAAAACTGCCAATTTTTTTTTTTTTTAATTTAAAGAATAATAAATGGCAATTTTTTTTACAATTTTATCAAAATGTGGTTGTCTTAGCCAAAAAAAAAAACCCTAAAAAATTTATTTTAAATACAATTAATTAAATTACGATAGAAAGTTATCCTGTAGAGAATGCTCCTTCATTGTTACAAGTGCTGGCTTTCCAAAGAAAAACGCGAGATTTCAGAATTTTAGGGTGGGTTTTTCTTACTGATAAAAAACTGATTCTGAACTGATCAAAGCTTACTAACCATAAAACCTAAGTTTTTATATTTATCTTATTTATTATAATATTTTTATATTTCTACTACTTAGAATTGTATTAAAAAAATGCGCTATTTGAGTAAAAATTTCATAATTCATCATAACATTTTTCCATTTTTTATTTTTTTATTTATTTTTTTTGTTCGTTTGAAAAGTTGGAAATGGCAGGCATAATGTTTTCCCCCATCAGATAGTGCCACTCTTATCAAAAAGGTTGGCCACCCCTGCTCCACTATATACTTAGGGGAAGGGGGCGCAGTCTAAAATAAGGAAGTGCACACACAATATTCCTTCTAACTTAGAAAAATTAGTGTTTCCTCTTATAAATATATTTTATTCACTTTCCATGAAAAAAAGAAGAACCGAAATATCAAACATCACGCACACACATCAACTTCTAAAAAATCTAGAATATAACAAAAGATTTAAAAGGAGGAGGGAACAAAAGAAGAAAAAAATACATAAAGATTTGATATCAAAGACTTCGAGGTCAGAATTATGTATTCTTCTTGCCTTTTTACGTAAAATTTGATAAGGGGGAAAATCTCTATTCTTACTTATCCAGTATCAAAAAATAAAAGATACATTTGATTAGTGGTAAATTGATGGGAAGGGGGGGGGGACAAAAAAAAGATGTCGCATATCAGAGTGACTCTTTCTTACACACACAGCCTCTGTTTGCTCCAATCAAAGTTTCAGTTAACTTAGAAAGAATATCTTATTGTTCTATCCAGGGACATGGAAAGTTAAAAAAAACGGCAAAAGCAAAAGTAATACAGAATACGATATGGGTTGAAGATGAAGAAAATATTGATCTCTTCTATTTCTATTCTCCAGAAATAAGGATCGTTCACAAATGTTAATTAGAAAAACTGCTATTATTTACTCAAATAACTCGTTTAATACACTTAAAAAAAAAAAGCCGCCCATCCGGTATAGTGGTCAGTGAAGCTGACTGCGGTGCCGCAGGGACTGGGTTCGAATCCGGAGAAGGCATGGACGTTTGTGTTGTAATCCTTTCTTCTGTCTGTGTTGTTTACCCCGTGTTATACGTTCGGTGGTGCACGGGGCTTATAAATGTTTAAAAAAAAAAAAATACACTTAAAAACATTTAATGATCATTTATTTTGTATAAAATTTTTTAAAAACAACACAACAAATGTATTTGCTTCAATAGACTTTTTTTTTACTATCTGTAATTTTCAACTCAAATATAGGGACAGCTGCGATCAGAATGAAGAAAAACTTCACATTCTATTTACTTGAAAGCTTTATGTACAACTTTACAGCTGTTATCTACAATATAATAAAATAAATCTGTTTTTCTTTTTTCTTTTCTTTTACCCCTATAAGTCTCATATGTGAAGTACAGCTATTCTCATGGATAATCCGCAAAATATGACTAAAATGAGATTACTAGTTGTTATTGAAAATATTATTATTATTAACTCATATTTTTTTATACAAAGCAGAAATTACCCAGTAAATGCAATATATTTACAAATATTTCCATCATTAATAATCCCGAATAAAAATTTCCTAAAATTGCATCTGTCACATCTATCCAAGAGTTTGTAAAATATGTAAAAAGAAAGAAAAACCATTGATAGAAGTCTTGTTATAAGTTAAAGTTATGATCATTTTAAATGTTCATTTATTTTAAAGAATTTTTCTCAGCTTAGTTAATAATTCTGTGTGATTCAGAAAGAAAGCTCTTGCTTTAATGTATAACAACATTTTCTCCCATTTTAAAATTGGTGATTGTTGTATTTAACTATAACTATCCGCATTTTTTTTAAATACAAAATGCCAAAATATAAAGTATGTCTTACGCAATCACGTAAACAAGACAGTTCAGATTAAAAAGAAAAGAAGAAAGAGCTGTCAAAGTAATTAGCACCAATAATAAAAATTTAAGGACTGTACTGTTATTATTTTTTGTACTGTGTAACATATTACCGTGTTTTCTCACATGTTTTATGCTATTCCACAAGTACAATTTTGTGCAATAATAAAGTACATTTAAACAAATGAAAACAAATGCCTGATAATGACAAAATAATTCGATAAGGGAAAAATTCTATTCTATCCTTATACAATTTTTTAAAAAAATCTACATCGTTTGTAATTTTTCTTATGATTTTTATTTATATTATGTCTAAGCAGCTGAAATAAGCAGTTACATACTAATATTACTTCGTAGCAATCTTATGATCCTGGAAGGGTCATACAAACTTTTTTTATAAAGCATCAAAAGATTCCTCCTCTAAGATTCTTTCACCCCACCCCTTCATTAGTATCACTTTTAGCATTGCACAATGGGTTATGACTGATGGACCTAGTAATTTAAAACTATGATCAAAAGCAACTAGGACACGTAGGGGCACTAAGTAGTCCAAACCTTTTCAGTGAAATTAAGCACTGAATCTATCATTCTCTGTTGCACAAAGTCATTAAAGTTCCATATATATAATGGAAGCAATCAAATCTAAGAAAAATAAAATTTTAATAGTTTTTCTTAAACAAATTTACTTTTCCAAAAAAATTATGAAAAGAATTACCTTTGTGGAATTCTTCATCAGATCTATGAAAAGAAACTGGAGACTGAGGACCAACAGCATCCTTCAAATCTTCATGAGAATGTGGATCATTATGGCGAGCATGGTTGTCTAAAGGAGATACACTCCACAGAGCATTGAAAACATGTCGTTTTTTCCCATGCAACCACACTCAACAATACATAAGCAAAACTGAAACCAAAAGTGATTCCAACAGCAAGAGTAAGAATGCACTTCCGTGAAAATGCAGCACTGCTTGCAGCATGAGATGAAGAGACCAGCATCTCTAACTTTTTATAATGTGAATGCAGTAATTCAATCAGAAAAGTGAGGAGCTTCCTGCAAAAAATATAAATTTAATTCATCATACATCATATATTTTACATTTTAATTTTATTCACAATAAAATTCATGAATATAATTGTAGGATTCCAAAATGATGCTGAAAGTATTATAAAATATGTGTTTTCAAATAATAGAAAGATCAAAGGATAAGAATATGTGTATACTTTTTAAATAAATGGGTTTTTTTGTTGTCTTTTTTTAGCAGTAGCACAATAAAACCTACATGAATGCAATGAATAAATATTTTCAAATTTGCTTCTTTATGAAAAATAGACTATTTATAACAATTAAAAATAATTCTAAACAATAAAATAACAAAATATTAAATAATAGTAATTAAAATATATTAAATAAATTACCAAAATTTTTTTTTTTTCATGGGGAAAAAATTATTTATAGGAAAATACAAAGACAACTTAAAAATCCCAATTTTGCAAGTTTAATAATCACACAGTATTAAAATATTTAGTTGCAACATATTTTTTTAACAGATATGAAATTACATGAAAAAATAAATCACAAGCAATTACACAAATGCATATTTAAACATAATATGAAAAAATAAACATAATGTACTCTAACTGTATAATAACTAAGTTAAGAATGAAATATAGTTCAATGATTTTTTTTACAAATAAGTAAATTGTTCTAAATATATACCAGCAGTCATTTATATATTTTTCATTATAATAAGTAAATATATAATGTGGGAAGATGATCTTTTGAACCACAAATACTGTTTTAATTCCATATACATATGTATATGACACAATACCTTTTTAAAATTTATCGAACTTTAAGATAATTTTAAAAAATAGGTGGAATTATTCCAATAATGAATGAAAATCTAAAAAAATCAGTATACATAATGGAATTTCTGAAACAGTTTTACAATTGTTTTTTCCTCAATGAAACCTCTATAAAATTCTTAACTGTGAATTATATATTTTAGAGTTAATAACAACTATCCAATTATATTGATAATTCATCAATCATTATTTAAATAGCAAATCTAATGTAAGATATGAAAAAAAAATCAATCTCATACAAACAAAAAATTTCAATTATTAAGAAGGTAATAAAAAGTTTACAAAATGTTAAAACTTTTTTGTCATGCCAATTTTAAAATTTCTTCCAGAATTAAAAAAATTGTGGATTTTTTTTTAAAAAAAGTACTTTTTTTTTTTTATCTTTCTTCAATAAAAAAAATGTTTATTTACCTTAAAAAATGTTGTTGTTTTTTTGCTGGCATGAATTAGCATTGCAAATTTAAGACTAAGGGGGCATGGTATGATTTATAAAAATATCTTGATTTAATGGTTTTCAAAAAAATTTTTGGTTGCCCCCTATGAATATGTATAATGTAAAATAGTTTTTGTGCTCAAAATATTCCAATAGCTAACAATTTAAGTTTTTAAGAAAAAAAATTTTAATTTATGAAGTGATTTAAAAATGCTACACCTGTACACACATGAAATTTGATTTATAAGTATGTTAAACCATGGTTGGGTTGGGCATGGGTTTTATGATAACATGATTGATATTCCTAACATACGTCTTTGTATGAATGTTTAATGAAGATTCTAAAAATGTGTAAACTCTTAATTCAATTATTTTTTTAAAATTACGCATTGCTTTGATTCAAAAATGCATTCCAGCTTTTGTCACATGTATTAATACCAATATCAAACAAAAATAAAGCATTTGGCTTTATAGAAAAAAAAGCTCAGCATTTTAAATGAGACGAACTAGTTATTTTTTCTTTTTGAGATAAATCAATTTAAAATTTCTATTTGCCATTGGTATCTGAATAAAAACGAACATAGCTACATAACTTAAGGTCTTTTTAACTTGAAAGTTTTCAAATTTGAGATTATAAAAAAATATATAATGAACAATTCAGCCTAAAAAAATGAAACTTGATTTTTTGACCGATTTTTGGCAATTGAATCGTACTGTGTCTCCTTCAAGAGTAACAATTTCATGAAACTACTCTTCAATTTTTTTTAAATCTACAGAAGAAAAATAGATGGATAGGAATGATTGTTTTATATGAATTATTTCATTTTCAATACAGTATCTGTTAATGAAAGCTATTAGATACATGAACAGTGGTGTAACGTAACCCTGCATTGTGGGGGGCCTGAAACCTAACTTAGCAGGGGGGTTTAATTTTTCTTGTTGCACCACTGTACATGAGAGAGAGAGAATGTGGCTTCAGTCTAAAATAGAGTGGTTTTAAATTCAACAAGGAAAAAAAGAATGAGAAACTAGTCTTGTAAAAATTTATGTTTGGTATCATTGATTATGTACAAGATTAAAAAAGTAATTTACATTCATAAGAACTAAAAGTTGAAAGCTAAATTATAACTGAGCCATTTTCTTTGAAAGTGGTGTAAGTCCATTTATATTTTATGGAGATTTTACCACTTTCAAAGTAATTATATTTTTTTCCCCATTAACTGCATAAATTTATATAGACAAATGAGGAAAATTTAGAAGGATTTTTTGGGGAACTGTTCATAGATGAAAAGCTCATAGCAGATTGCATTCAATGTTACAATAACTACTTTTTGTCAAAAATGGACTTACCCACTTTCAAAGAAACGGCTCAATTTTCATGAATTTATTGGGTTGAAAAGAATTCACAAAATCTTAAATAAATTTTAAGAATTCACAATAGATACATTTATTTTTTTTCATTGATTAAAATCATTATATATCAACTATACAATGTTTAAATCATAGTGATCAGGTTCAATCTAAGCAATATAATTTTCAGAAGTAGAAAAATTTCACTCAAATAGAATTTGGTTCAATAACTAAAATTTAAAGTCATAAAATGAACAGATTTTCTAAATCATATATAAAAAAATTATATTTTAAATTAACTAGATTGCTGCGTAGATTAAACATTCAGTGACCCATAATAACAGTTATCTATCATAGTAGTAGAGGTGGTGTGTGTGTATATATAATCATACATATAATTTAGACTCAATATATTACAACTATAGTAGCCAAAGCACTAGTCCTTTGACAAACAACAATTTATTACATTATTTGCATGCTCAAATTGTTTCCACTAAAGAACTATCATGTACAGGAATTAATGGATGTTAAATCCATTAATTCTGTAAAATTGTGAACACATTGCAGCTTAAGTGCAGACCTTGTCATTTGACTGTAATTCTAAATTATGAGGTGCATTGGCTGGAATTAATGAACATTTCAGTTGAGTAGAAATAGGCATCCAGAAGAAATTAATAAGCAAACTCAATATATTTGATAACCCCCAACAAATCCTGCATGATTTCTTTTACAAGAATTTGCTTTAAACCAGTGGTGTAAGGAAAAATACTAGGACCCCCCTGCAAAGTCAGGTTTGGGACCCCCAAGCCAAAATTCGTACTTGGCCTCAGTCAAGCTTTGGGCCCTTAGAACACCTGCCCCCTCCCCACAATATGGGTGACTATGGAGAGGTGTATATACGTTACACTACTGCTTTAAACATTATATGCAATTCTTAAATTTCTCAGTTTCTCAATAGACATAATCGGTTCTTAAATTTTCTTTTGAGCATAAACAAGTAAGTCCCAAACTTTCTCTTAGGCATAGAACATGTTCTTAAATTTTCTTTTAGGCATTGTACAAGTTATAAAGGGGGGGGGGATGCAGATGTAAAATCCTACCCTCGTGAAAATTACAATTCTTCTTAAAATAAATTATATATCTATAATTCTACTTTGTCTTTTTAATTTACAAACTGTTTGGTAAACATTAATTTAATATTTTAGCTACAAATTAATCGTATAATATTCCAGCTGCAAAATTTAAGTAATTGCAAGAGTTAGAGTCACACATTTTTGTGTTTTTGCATATAAATTTAATTAAACAGTATATATATAGCCGTAATTTTTTTTAAAAAAAAACTTCCTTTTCCTCGGAATGCGTCGGACTATACATTACAGTATTGTGCTTTCGTTATATTTAGATATAGAATAAATATTAGCAGTATTGTTATAAAATTCAAAGCCTTTCAGAAGTGACAGGATACAAAAAAACTTATTTTAATTACCCTAAGAGAACATAAAAAATATATTTATCTTGTTAAAATGAAGTGTTGACACTAAATTAAAACAAATTATAAAAATTATACGTAATTCATATCAATAAGAAAGATGTTAAAATGAGGCCGTGGGTAGCCTAGTGGTTAGAGCATCAGACTCCAAACCGGGGAGGCCTGGGTCCGATGCCACCAAATACCCTCCGAGTACACACGGAGTATGTGCCCGTTAATCAATGGGTACGAAAGTCCTGTGGGCGGTCGTAGCAAAAACCACGAGTACAGGGGGTTGGAGAATATTTCCCTCCCCTCCAGTTCCATACCTAAATTAGGTAGGTGGAGGTAGGTGGTGTCGCCATCTATCGTTAAGAAATCTAACCTGTGTGTGTCTCACAGGCTCTGGCTCTTTCAGATTTCACCCGTACAACTTTTGTACCTCTCATTATCAGAACCAGTTTTAGTACTCATAATTGACTCAGTTGCGTTGAGAGAAAATTTAAATTTTGAGAAGCTGCAGTGCAAAAAAATATATCTATTCTACCGTTTGGTAAAGTTTTGCATCTGAACATTTTAAAACCTGGCATTTCGTATTTCCCAAAAAACCTAACATAAGTTCAACTTACAATTTTTTTTTGATGTTCAGGAATACAAAAATATATTTAGGAGTAATTTGTAAAATTCAATAATTCTTGTATACTATTTAATAGTAAATTAATTTCTTATTTTTTGTATTAAATATAGTTTTTAAAGTTATATTTACATAACTGCAAAAATAATTTCTTCTCTTTTTCTTAAAAATTACTCAGATACTGATTACTTATAGTTTCTTCTACTTATAGTTTATTGTTATTTAATAGTTACTCATTATTTATAGTTACATGAAACTTATAGTTGCTTTTTAGAAGTTGTATCTTACAATAGCCAGTGACGTAATGGAGAATATTAGCCCCCCCCCTGCAAACTCAGAATTTTGGCCCCATGCACAAATACGCACTTAGCGTCAGTCAGACTTTGGGCCTTTTAGAGTACCTGGACTCCGCACAATGCGGGGGTTGCGGGGATGAACATTATGCAACTAACTACAGCTATTTTTACTTATATTTACTTAATGATAGTTGTTAATTTTATTTACTTAAACATGAAAGTATTTAAACCAATGACTTAAAAATATGGTATTAGTACTGTGCCTGGCTTACATAAATGGAACTTTATTTTTATGATTAATTTGTGACGGATCTATACGCGGTTCTACTAATCCCTTCATATCTCCTTAAAGAATATATTTATTTCAACCAACTTTCATCGAGTAAGGAAACGTGATTCTGTAAATGAGGTGTATTATGTAAATTTTGTTTTCACGAGTTCGTGAGTTAACACGTAAGGGGTGGACACGTAGTTGTTGACACGTTGGAGTTTGTCAGTTGCACGCTGAAACTGATACGTTAGAGTTTGTCAGTTTGCACGCTGAAGTTGATACGTTGGAGTTTGTCAGTTGGCAAGCTGAAGTTGATTCGTTGGAGTGTGCAGGTAGGAGTTAACATAACGTATGCGAATTAGTTGGTAGTTAAAGATTACAGAGTGTGGAACCAACGACAGTTTTTAAGCCAAAGAGAGTACCTGCAAGTTTCCAGTGTAGGATCCGATGCATAAAAAGTTCAGGTACTGTGCGTTTGATTAAGTAGAAGCTAGTTTGTTAGTGGGCGACGTAGTTATATTTGAGCGTATTTAAGCTGTCTTAGATTCAGTTGAGGGTCTGTAGTAGTATCACTATGTTATGGACTCTCACTTCCGTGCTCTACTATAAATCATATACCTTAATTAGAATTGTATTGAGTCTGATTAATAATTAGAATTGTATTGAGTCTGATTAATAATTAGAATTAATAAATTGATTAGACTGAAAAACATATATGTGGATTATTCTGTTTCTCCTACACTTCTAGTCGCGTTTACAGGTAGATGAGGGTTCAGAAGTAAGCAGGAACTAAACGTTATCACAAATTGACTTGTATTTTTATAGTGCTCAAATATTTACAGTTAAACCTTCCATTTCTATGAAACCTGTACTTTAATATTATAATATCGTACTATTTTTACATATTCTTAAAAATTACTCATAGCTATTGATTACTTATAATTTCTTCTACTTATGGTTTATTTGTCACTTAAGAGTTACTCATTAATTATAGTTATATGAAACTTATAGTTGCTTTTTAGAAGTTATATCTTACTAATAGCCAGTGACGTAACGGAGAATATTAGCCTTTTTCACTGACAATTCTAAATATAAGAGCTTCATCTTTTTCCTACGCATTCTAAATATAAGAAATTTTAACTTAAGTTACTAGAATAAAAGATGAAAATTTTGAAACTTTTTTGTCAAAATATATGAACATTTATAGATAAGAAATCATTAAACAATAAAGCCTTAGGTTCTTTAAAACCAGGAAAATTCTTACCAATAATAATATTTTGCGGAAGACAATTTTCATTAAAAATAATGCGAATAAAACATTTAGGAATTTCAAAGCACTGAAATATATAATCCTACTTCTGTGCAGTTAGTTAACGTTCAAGGGGAATTATTATTCTAAGCCCCGTCAAGTGAAAGAACTGTCCACATGGTTGAATGAATACAATTAGCCTCATCACGAAGTTCATATTTTGAATAATTAACGCTATGTAAGCTTGAAACTTTCCATTAAGGATTAAGGATTTGCCTCCAAATTTCGTATTGAGTATTTAATAAAACTTAGCTCAGTCATCGAATATTAAATTGTTTGAATACAATAGTATAACAAAAGGAACGAATTTCCCAAATGTGGTCTGAAAGAGCCTGAATTTTAGCTTCCTAGGTATTTTGTATATTCAATTGGGAAATGTCTTTTTCTAAATGAATGCGCAGGAAATGTGTACTCTAACTCTTTGCAAATTGAATTAAAACATTTCAAAGTGAAAGACTGGAAAAAGAATGAGAGAAGTCGCATTGAATCCTGGAGTATAATTTGGTGAAAAATAATTCAAAATCTTTTAAATTAAAAGTAAAATTATTTAAAACAATAAATTTGTTTCAATAATTAAAGTAATTTCAACAGTGTTTATGTTAACTTTTTCTATAAGTATTGCAAATACATGAATGAGTAAAACACAGAACAGTAGTAAATTATTGGCATTGAATTTAAATGTGAAAATACATCATTGTATGTTGAATGATTCCCTAGATTATCCGTAAACCCAACAGGTTTCCATAGTACTTACCAAACTTCATCTCTAAATATTGAAATAAGATCCGTGAGAGGATCACCAAAAATAAAACTTAAAATAATAATAGAAGCACAATCTTTATATGAACTTGACATAGCTTAAATTTTATACATTTGTCAATCACAATTTGTTGTCAGTTGCATACCAGCTTAGTGGAGTTATTTAAAACGGAGATTTACGGATTTTCTTAAAGAATGTACTTGATTGAAAAATGACGCAGTATCTTATTTCAAAGGAATACTATTCATTTACAGTAGCAATAATTAACAACATTGTACGATATTTTCAAAGCATGTAACGTTACTCGGCAAATATAACACAAGAACAGAAAAGGACGAGTTAAATACCAATACACACTAGTTAATGACGAATACTCTTCCAATACTAGTCTTTCTGGGACAGTTATAAATATTCCGCTTCAACATGATTTTTCTATATGATTTAAGTTGCTCCAAGAGTCTAAACAAAATATTTGTCATAAGGTTTTTAGACCCCAGATATAACTGTTTTGATCAAATGTAAAGTGTAAAAAGTAACAGACTAAATGTTTGAAAACAAAAGTACTACACGGCGTGCAGTGTAGGATTTAAATAATGTTCAGATCCAGCCAGATTACCGATTTTGACGTTTTTCATATCCGTATTTTTTGACGTCAAAAGGCGATCTAGGTGTGAAGCATCTTTTTTGTCGTATTGGCTACTTTAAAAACGCTTTAAAGCCACTCAAAAACACGTACACGTGATATATGGCGTGGCTATTAAATAACGAGACTGATGTTGTTACAGAAGAAATAAGCACGCGCCAAACGCCAGTAATCCACAGCTACTTAGCCTGAAGCCTTGTTTTTTAAATGTTGTACTCCTCGTTTCTATCAACAAATTCCTATAACTTTATTCTTCGTTCGAATTAGAGTTTTTTTCTTTCACTGGAAAAAATATAAGTGTAGCAATATATCAAAGAATTGCTGTGTAATTTCACATTAAACAACCCGAAATTGATAATATATTAAATCAGGTGTATGGGAATGAAGGTTTATCACACTTACGTGTTTTTGAGTAGTTATGTGTTCTTAAAGTAGCCGAGAAGACGGAAAAAATGATCCACGCCTGGATCGCTTTTCCATCTCAAAAACGCATGAAAAACGTTAAAATTAGGTAATCTGGCTGGATCTGACCATTTTTTAAGTACTAGTGTTCGGAACACAATTGATTCTTAAGTTCTGTGGGCTGCATCTACCCGATGCTGGCGTTGGTGGAAAGTGATTCATTAATCAGCCAGCAAATTAAAGAAACTAACATTATTCAGAACTGACGAGCGAGCAAGCACACGGATTGCTTCACCGTTTTATATACAGAGCATAGTGACGTCACAGAACCACTTCACAGTTACAAAAACGTGGCGCCATGCAGCCACTCATTAACACAAATCATTTTTATTCACAACATACTCCCACCTTTGAGACTTGGGGAGAGTCTCAAACCTATAACATTTATAATTCAATAGATCAGTCTCTTTGGTTCTTTAATCAATCTTCCTGAAGAAGTATATTTTTTCACAATTACATCATTAGTATTCAAGACATTTTCAGTTTAGTACATTGAACAGAATTTGATTCCTCTTTCAACCCTTAGCATTATTTAATCGCTTGTACTTCCAAAGGGAAAGATGCGTTGTACTGGGCGTATTACTGTTCCATGTTGAGTTTTAAGCCGAACTGTGCGAAATTCCCCGTCTCGACCAGGGATTAATTCTATAATTTTAGCTATAGGCCAAGACAAACGTTTCTCATTGTCGTCCCCAATTGGGACCATTTCCCAACTCGGGGCTCACGCACCTGATAACCATTCTGTTTTTGAATTAGCTCACCTAGATATTCTTTCCTGAAACGTTGCCTTAAATTACTTAAAAGTTTAATTCTGAATTTCATTCTTTTCTTAAGTTTCGCGAATTTAATTCGTCAAAATCGGTAGTATCGGAACAGCGATAATCTATTAAAAACATTGCAGGAGTAAGAGGGATCAATTCCTGTGGATCTTCAGATATATAAGTTAAAGGTCTTCTATTGATTAAAAATTCACAATCACAAATTACTGTAGACAATTCTTCATAGGTGAATATTGATTTTTCAAGAGAACGTCTCAATAGTTCTTTAATAAGGCGAACCAACCTTTCCCACTAGCCTCCCCACCATGCGGCGGTGGGTGGTATAAATTTCCAAACTATTTTTTTAGTTGATGTTTTTCTCGATATCTTATACCAATCCAATTTCGCAAGGTCATTGAAAGCACCCCGGAAATTCGTTCGTTATCACATTAAATTATCCTGGGCCTCCCGCGCCTGGCAATGAAGCGCCTAAGGGTAGAAAAAGGCATCAGAAGACAGAGCATTTACTAATTTAAGATGGAGTGCACGAAGACTGCACAAGTAAATAATGCAATCCATACCTTTTCGCCAGTTTTAAAAACAAAGGTCCAGCTAAATCGATTCCTACAACTTCAAATATCGCGCAATCAGTCACTCGGTCTGGTGGTAAAGGTGATGGTCGCTTGACAATGAATTCACTTTAAAGCGAGCACATATAACACATTTATTTGAAATACTCTAATAGTTTTTCTAGATCTGATAATCCAGAACCTTTCTCTAATTAGTGAATGCATTATTTGTATTCCAGCATGACAGTTTTTTGTGTATAGATCTAATCAAAAGTTTTGTAAATTCATATTTATCAGGTAACAATATAGGATACAAAAAAGAACTTTCATCATTTCTTTCAGTTATTTTAGACTTAACCCTTAAAATATCATTATCAATAAAGGTAACAAATTTTAAAGATTCAACATCAGGTAAATAATATGTCTGAGTTAAACGAATCAATTGTTTCTCAGAATTTTCAATTTCAGCAACAGGGAGTTCATGTTCTTTACATTTGTTATAGTATTTGCGACAATTATTTACAAATCTTAAAACCCAAGCAAACATTCTAATCATTTTATCATAATCAGACACATTATATATAAGCAAGGGGGGTGCATCGTTTGCTAGATCAACATTCGCATTTCTAGTTTTCTTTATCACCACGTTAACTTCTTGAGGTTCGCAACTGATTTCACCATCTGGCCAATATTCCGAATTTTGTTTCAACCAGGAAGGCCCCTCCCACCATCTAGATTTAAGCCTTTTTCGTGGAGAACAACCGCAAGATAATAAATCCGCGATATTCATGTTTCCTGGGATATAACTTCCATGATTGAATTTGAGTCAGTTATCTAATTTTCTTTACCCTATTAGCTACAAAAACTGACCAATTTCCATATTTCTTAATCCACCAAAGTGCTGTTGTGGAATCAGACCAAAGAGTAACTTTCAAGTCCGGCATATTAAGCGCTTTCAAAATAGAATTTAATAGTCGAGCACCTATACAGCAAGCCATTAGTTCCAAACGCGGTATACTCAAAAGTTTGAGAGGAGCGACTCTAGACTTCGCTCTAACGAGAGAATTACACTAACTCTAGAATCAACTATTGATCGAGCAAAGACGCAACCCGCATATGACCATTTGCTTGCATCAACAAATACATGCAATTCAGTTAAAATATCAATTTTCATACAACGTAGCACAGTTACATCTTTTAAAATTTGAATTTCATTATACCATTTCATAAATTTATTTACAACATTCTGAGGTAGTCCCTGATCCCATGCAATTTCTTTACCATGATTCCTGTAGTATTAATTTGGGAAGCAATGTAGACGCGCCAACTCCCATTGGATCAAAAGCTTTTTGTACAGTAGACAAAACTAATCGTTTGGTTATTTTCGTTTCGCACGTTAATGATTCGAAATTCGTGCACCATTTCAAACATCATTATCCAAGTCCCAAATGATACCCAAAATAAAAGTTTCGCCTGAATGTTATCAACACTTCTACTTGCTACATTGCTCTCAAAAGTACGTAAATTAAAACATCCTTTTGACATAATTAATTTAGCCTTCTCAATAAATATATCTATTTCATCAACACTGAAAACACCAGCTACACAATTATCAATATAAAAAGAAGATTTTAACTTTTGTGCAAATTGCTTATATTCAGGATTACAGTTTTCTAAAAATGCATAATACATACATTCCATAAGTAGGGCTGGAAGACACTCCAAATACAACTCGACAATGTCTGTACACTAATTGTTTTTCATTGCATGGGAAGTAAAATCTGATATAATCTCTATCTTTCGGTGCAACAGATAGCATCAAAAAAGCCTTTTAATATCGGCTACAATTCCAATTGGATAAATTCTAAAACGATCTAAAATGTCAGATATTAGTTCAATAAGGTTTACTCCTTTACATAAACAGTCGTTCAAAGATGGTTTCCCTTTTCATGGGCGCAGGCGTCAAATACTGGACGAATTTTCGTTGTCGCACTATCTAATTTAATTACTGGCCTATGAGGTAAATAATGACATTCTTTGTTAATTCTACTTCCGGCACACCGTTCAATGATATTTAAATCTTCCCATCCCTAAACACACTTTTATAATCATCAAAAAATTTACTGTTTGTTAATTTATTTATCATCGTAAATGCTTTTCCACGTTAGTTTTTGTTACTGGGTAAATTCTCAGAGTTACATTTCCATGGGAGTGTCACTT